>PVHT020001258.1:228771-266328 GCA_004024745.2 Catagonus wagneri | reverse complement strand
GGCAAGATTTTTATGAGAATGTCATAGATTGAACACTGAGCCATACCAGGAAGTCCATCTATACACAACCTTCTTGAATGTCCCCCTTTCTTACCAATTGTATTCCTTTAGGTCCTGGTCCTCTAGCCAAACCAAAATAGATGTTTCCTACCAAGAACACTGTGGACAAAAGTGTCTATTTCTGGGAGCTCTGCTTATTGATGACATTCTTTGATATGCTCTAATACTGTTTAGGAATTTCCTATTCTGGGATCATAGTACTGTAGCAATCCATTCTTGGCAATAACCATTATAGCATGAAGAGCCAACTATCAGTCAGACTAGCATTTTGTAATTTTGATTTTTTTTTAAAACCTCTTTTATCAAACTAGTGACAGAGAGGTTCCTATTCACCATGTCGAAGTGGAAAAACAAGAGAGGAGGATCTCCTGTAAATTACTTGGACCTTCAGGATTTGCTGAGGCCCTGCTCCATATATGCAAATTATAGGAAATAATGACATTCTCTGTGGAATGCCTGACTTTATCACTAAAGATACCTTATAACATTGTGTTCATGACAGAGAATTTAGGATTTAAGATAACCTAATTTTGCCTGGTGGGATATTTCATCTCAGGTACATCCTTGTAGCAACATGATGGTTATTTCTCAAAACCAGAAAGGCAAATTTGATGAATCATAAATTCGATCTACATGAAATAAATGTTTCTGCTACTACACATTCATGTGCCAGAGTCAATTTTGAGACTGCTGTATGAAGATGACTGGAATCTAGAATTCCTTGCATTACAGTCTAAAGAGCACTCTCTGGCTAGATATCTTACACAAAGTTGTCAACCTTTAAGAGGATTCACTGGGTAGGTCCAAACTACACTCAATCATACACAAGATGTAGCCTCCATAACTGAAAGCAGCTTATTAATATCTTTTATGTGGTAGGGAATACAAGGTCTAGGAAAGTGAGCTTCCACTTCTGAGGGATATCCCAATTACCCCACATGACTGGACCCACAGAAACTTCAGATCTAGATAGCTGACATTACCAGTTGTCCACGTTACAGTATTTTCAATATTGTGGATATTTGTGTACTTCCTGTACACCTGAGAGTGAGAGGTGGACTCATTGTGGATTTGTTTCCCCAGAGCTTGAGTTACACACATTTAGACAAAATTCTGAAAGGTCTTGGTTTGCCCTGCAAAGAAAAAGTAAAATAATATGGAAATTTTATTTCCCATTTGTCAGGCAGGGTGGTGGATAAAGCACTATACACATTAAAAGCTACATAGAACTTACTGATCTATGTAACTTGTAACTGTGCAACTGGTATGATGATCCAACATGGAAGAGTATTTATAAACAGAGACACTCAGCTTATTGCATTCATAAAGGATAATTAACTCAGAAGTTTCCACTGTGGCTCAGTCATTTAAGAATGCACCTGCAGCATCTTGGGGCACCATGGGAGGTTCTGGTTCAATCCCTGGCCTGGTACAGTGGGTTAAAGGAACTGGCATTGCCACAGGTCGAAGCTGCAGTTTGAATTCAATGCTTGGCCTTTAAAATATTGACTCATTCTCATAAAAATTGTGTCATGATTTATTGAAAATATTTTCATGATGTTTTAGAATTTTCTTCAAAAAGTTTTGAGTATCTGTTGTTGGGTCTATTTTCTTAAGGACCTTGTCATGTGGTTCTTTGAAAGATTATGTTCTATGAAGTTCCTGTCATGGCTCAGCAGTTAATGAACCCAGCTAGCATCCACGAGGATGTGGGTTTGATCCCTGGCCTTGCTCAGTAGGTTAAGTAGCTGGCATTGCCATTAACTGTGGTGTAGGTCACAAATCCTGCTTGGGTCTGTCTTTGCTGTGCTTGTGGTGCGGACCGAATTGCAGCTCCCATTTGTCCCCTAGCCTGGGAACCTCCATATGCTGTGGGTGCAGCCCTAAGAAGACAAAAAGAAAAGAAAAGAAAAGGAAAGAAAAGAAAAACTGTGTTCTAAGTATTTTAGGCAGTGATGAGAAATGCAACTAATTTTCAGATCAAATACTGATTCTACATTTAGCAACTCAGAGAAACCATTTTATTAATTCCCATAATTTATTATTTTACCCCTTAACATGAGTCTGTTTCTTATGCATTTTAAACATGTACATGTTATTTATTATTTTGGGGGTGTCTTCCTCTGCTAGCTGCATGATCTAGTAATTGTTACCTAGAATTGGCAACATTGAACATGGTTTTCTTTTATGTAATTTTGAATTGAATATCACTAAACTTCAGTTTATTAGCTTGGATCATGAGAGACCAATTCAATCATAAGTACTAACTAAAATATATTTGAGCCTCCAAATGCAATTTATCTGGCTTGCCATGTATTGTTATTGACATAAAGGAAGCTAAGTAAAACAAACAAAAAAACAAACAGACAGAAAAAACATTTGGAGTGATAAATCTCTTGAAAAAAATTCAGAGGCAAAAAATTATAAACATTTAACCATTAATTTGTGAAAGAAAATATGACATTTAAGGTAAATGTCCAATATTTATGAAAGCATTTTCTTTTCACATTTTTAATTGCCAAATTTGTTGTGCTAATGCTGCCACTTTTTGAGATACACCAATCATGCAAACTGAATGCCCAAAGAGTCTCATTAACTATAATCTTTGGTACCATTTTTTTAAGCTTAAATTTAAGACTATACAGAGCAATTATTACTGAGGGGATAAGTACTGTAAGCAAGGCTATCCTAAGAGATAATTGATGAATAAATGGTAAAGAAATGAGGACTCCTTCCTAACTTTATTTTTTCTTTATTGTAATAAATCCCTTTGAAAATTGTGAATGCTACATTTTGCATTGGGGAAAAGACAGGCTCAGAATCAGAATGTCCCCTAATTATGCTATTTCTTATTGAAACTCAAGAGAAATCAACAGACATTACAGTTATTTAATGAATCAACATAGTTTTCATTCTTCTATATTAGCAAAAACCCTACACATGCATTTTAGCAACAGAAATGGCTGTAAAGGCCCTATGTTTCCTACATTCTTAAATTAATATTTACTATATGCATTTGCCTTATTAATTTGGATAAATTTATTAGAGTAAAATGTTTACATAATTAGGTTATCCTTAGGGAAATGACATACATAAAAATGTTCACAATCTAAGAAGTGATGTATCATCAATCATTTATAAAGCTGACTTAAAGATTTAAAAATTGACATTTTAAAATATAATGAAGTAATGAGTACTGCATGATAGACACTGTCCTATTAGTTCAGCTGATAACTATAAAGATTTGTTCTCTAAAAAGTTTATTAGGAAAGTAAAAAAGAAAAACATAGGTGAAAAACTGAAAACACATTCAATTATTAATATGTTTTATAAATACACTTGGGATTTTTATAATTAAGAATTTCATTCTATCTGATGTTGAAGTCTTTGAAAATGTTTAGTTAGGGAGTATATGATAATCTTATCTAATAAATCAAGATACATGGAAAACTGAATTGACAAAAAAATAAGTAATATCCTTATCAGATAACTCGATAATTAACAAATCTAATATTTAAAAGTGACTTTTTGTAGAATTTCTTTTGGTAATAGTTGAGTTAGTGACATGATAATATAGGATTTACCTCACATCTGATGAACTGTAATGTCCCTTTGGTTAGTAGGGATATTATATAGCTGGTCAAATTTCTAGCTGGTCAAAATAGTATAATTATCAGAATATGAGAGTTTATTTCTTGTGCAACTTCCATGAAGTCAATTTCTATATCACCTCATAAGATAATCAGAAGGAAAAATAAATATATTCATACAGAAATAATAGAAAGAAATTTCCATAGATGTGTTAAATTATTGAGATATTAAATTAAAAATATATGAAGTCATTAGGTTTAACACAAAGCAAGTCAGTGATCAAACTCTATGATGTCTCTACCCAAAGGTATATTTCACAGGACCTCCCTTTGTGGAAGATGATTCTCATAATCTCAATATTTAGCCCTTACAATATTTATATCTAAATAATGTGAATTAATGCATTATATAAGAAATGATAAAAACCTCACTTATTGTCCAGGCAACCTTCCCAGATGAAATTTAAAAATTTCCCTTTCTGTAGTAGGCCATGCTGTTTTATATTTTTCCTGTATTGTCACAAGTGGACTCATTGGTGACAAGAAATTAGTATTTGCCCCTGTGAATATTAAACTCTCATTTAGAAATATAGGATTTTCTCTGAAGTCTGACGAAGTCATAGGAGTCATAGTTACTTTAATTAGTTATTGAGGTGAGAAGATGAATGCAAGTACCACACTACTTCTTTTGGGTGAAGGATCAAGATTGGGGGGAAGTTTATAAGTCAGAAGTCTTCAAATAAGATATTTATCTCTCTCATCACTTCATTATTTTATGGAGACCTTGAAAAACAGTAGGTAGGTAGTAAGTGTGCATTCTAGAAGACAGCCCTATCTCTGTTACTTGCTGCTTCTTCTTCTTCTTCTTCTTCTTCTTCTTCTTCTTCTTCTTCTTCTTCTTCTTCTTCTTCTTCTTCTTCTTCTTCTCCTTCTTCTTCTTCTTCTCATTCTTCTTCTTCTTCTTCCTTTTCTCCTTCTCCTTCTTCCTCTTCTCCTTCTCCTTCTTCTTCCTCTACTCCTTCCTCTTCTCCTTCTCCTTCTTCTTCCTCTTCCTCATGCCATATGGATGTTCCCAGGCCAGGGACTGAATCTAAGCCACAGCCACAACCTATGCTTCTGGTGCACCAAGGCCAGATAATTTAACCCACTGTGCCAAAGTAGGAACTCCTATTAATTTTTTTTTTAGGGCAAAGTTTATGTGTGTGGCCTTATCATTGAAAGACAAATATGAACTCAGATGGCTAAACCTAGATTTGGTTCAGTTGTTTAGGAAAGTACTGAGAAATGCTGGTTGCCAGAGAAACTTTCCAGTAGAGAAAGGTGTCCATGGGATAAAAAGCCACCTGTTTTCTGAGAAACTTTGAAATGACTCTTAGGAAAATAGTCACAAAAGCTTGCCTGTTTATAGTCATTGTAGATATTTGTAAGAGTTGAATGTTCTGGAGAACATAAAATAATATAAGCTTCTATTAAATTTAAAGTCTTTAAAGTTAAATAAATATTTTATTTACTAGTTCTAAGATTTCCATCAGTCTCACAGCCTTTATCATTTGTTCAGAAATATATCTACCTTCAATACTATTCCATTAGCCTCAAATATTATACACTCACATATCTTAAAAATAAATAAAATTGTAATTCAAGATTTTCTTAGAAAACAGAATATTAGTTTTCTTTGTGTGTGTGTATGTATACACCAGATTTGGGTAAAAGATGATTGAATCAAACCCTATCATAAGTTTTCTAGTTATACATAGTATTACCTAACTGGTATGACAATATTATTATATGTGGGTACACTCATTCAACTATGGCAAGATTTAAAATTGTTAAAAGCTTTAAGAAAATTATGATCATATTACTAGGCTTGTGTATGTATTAAAAAGGAGTTTGTACATAGCTGGTGTTATTCGTACAGGTGTTATTTAACTGAATTTCAGTTATTATAGTAAGAGCCTGGATACCACTCTGTGAATCCACAGTGAATTGATTTAAACTGGAAAGTTTAACTGGGAACTGGGAGCGAACATGTCTGTGTGCATGTTCTTCAAAAAAAACATCTTGATTTCCCACAACCCTTCTATAAGGCCCACAATTTTAAAAAG
Source organism: Catagonus wagneri (assembly GCA_004024745.2). Lineage (NCBI taxonomy): Eukaryota > Metazoa > Chordata > Mammalia > Artiodactyla > Tayassuidae > Catagonus > Catagonus wagneri. Next base: position 260,573 of record PVHT020001258.1, on the reverse strand, counting down.
AAGCCAAGAGGACCTGTCTTCCTGTTGCAGAACACCAGGACTGGGGTAAGCGCTGTGGGCTTGAATGCTTTGTTCTTTAGGGAAGATTCCTGAGCCTGGGATATCCCTGTTCTCTTCTGGGTCACCCAGCAAGGGTGTGTGCCTTCATGAGATCGTTTCTTCTCCCCCATCTCTGTGTAGTTCTTGGGGGATTCTGCTAGTCTCCAGGTCATTCTGAGAGAGTCCTTATAGATGTCGCTAAATATATGCTCTGTTCATAGACGCAGAGACCAGGGTCTTCGCCTCTCCCTTGAAGTTGAAGTTGAAACCTATTATTAGTATTATAGAATTTAAGAATTCCTTTTTTTTAGGGTTTAATAACATTGATCTGTTCTTCCTAACAATCACTTCTTCCCTTGCTTCCAAGATAATTCACTATGCCAATTCTCCTCCTATTCCTCTCAATTCACATTTTTGATTGGTCAGTTACAAATTATTTTTAAGTATTGCTATTCTTAAGCTGTTAATTGTTTCATACATGTAAATAAATATTATGTATTTCATTGGTATCAGCCATGTCATAGTTTTTAATGGCACGATGAGATGATTTTTACAAGTCAAGTTTTCAAACAGTATCTTGCATCATGTTGCAGATCTTTAGGTGCAGATCTGCTCTACTTATTCTGATGCCTGGAAGATTGGATTTACTAGAAGATATCACACACACACATATATGTATATGCATATGTACATATGTAATATATGCCATGTGTATATGTGTGCACACACATATCTTAAGTCATTAAGATAAAATGGAACTTGACAAGAAAATCAGGTACCTGGGTAATAACTATTTCTGTTGAAGATTAGGTTCAAGTCATAAAAGAATTAACAAACAGAAACCTCAGCCAAATAGAGTTCAGACCCAGAACAGGGACACTCATACCTTCTGATAAAGCAGAACCAAGAGGAAGAAGAAAGACTCCTCTTCTTTTCTGAAAAAGGAATCATCCAGCAAAAAAAAAACATTAACTCTTTGCTTTTTTTTGCAGCCCTCCCAAACTGCTTTTCCTCTCTCTAAAGGAGTTCTCCTACCTTTGTTTTGTAGGAATTTGCAAGTGGCTCATTTTGCATAGTTGCAGAGCCAGAACTGGAATTCTCTGCATATCTTAAGCCCAACTTTGCTAGGGAACTAACTATCTGGCAGTCTATTTCACATCAAAAAAGTTGATACTTCCACTTTCTAACAGTTTGTCTATTGCAAAGTCATTTAATAGCTTTAAATTTTGCTTGTCTTATCTGCCAGATTTGTAAACTCTCAATGCCAAATTCAAAGACTGCTGTAGAGAATTAATTGAGAATTTAAATGGAAAACTGCATTATACTACTTGGTGCATTATGAGTTCTCTATGCAAGGAGATTCCCCATGATTTGGGAACTCAGTGTGATTTAATTACCTGAACTTGTGTAATTTGATCTGGAAAAACTGTAAGTCCATCTACTTGTAAGATCAGAATCACAGATAATTGCACAAGCCAAAACAATTCTGAAATCATAAAAATAAGTTGCATTCTTATTTTTCAAGGTATCATTGGCAATGAGGAATTTTTGTGGTTCCATTTGAATTTTAAGGGCTGGAGGTGTCACCTTCCTCGACTTCAGACCACACTCTGAAGCTTCAGTAATCAAAAACAGCTTAATACTAGAATAAAAACAGACACATAAGTCAACCGAGCAGAATAGAGAACCCAGAAATAAACCCATGCACTTATGGTCAATGAAGCTTAGATAAAAATGCAGGAATATACAGTGGTGAAAAGACAGTTCCTTAAAGTGCTGCTGGGAAAATTGGGCATTTACATGTAAAAAAAATGAGATTAGAACATTACCACACAAAGATAAATTCAAAACATTTTAAAGACCTAAATGTAAAACCAGAAACTATAAAATCCCCAGAAGAGAACATAGGCAGAACACACTTTGCCATATATGATATCAGTATTTTCTGGATTTTTCTCTGAAAGCAAAATGAATAAGAGGAAGAAAGAAAGAGTGTGGGGGGAGTTAGGGGTATGGGATTAAGATATTATGTATAAAATAGATAACCAACAAGGATATACTGCATGGCACAGGAAATTATAGTCATTTTCCTGTAATAATCTTAATGGAATATAATCTGTAGAAACAAAATTCATTACCCTGAGCACTTGAAACTAAGTGATAGAGGAAATCAATCATATCTAAATTTAAAAACTCAGGTTTTCTTAATTCACTGTCTTTTTGTTAAAGTATAGTTGATTTACAATGTTTCAAGTTCTGTTGTACAACAAAGAGATCCAATCACCACATTTCCTTGTGCTATACAGTAGGATCCCATTGCCCATCCATTCCAATAAAGGTCTGCATCAAAAAAAAAAAAATGCCCATCCATCCCACTTCCTCTTGGGAACTCCAAGTCTGCTCTTCTTGGCCATTATGTATTTCTGTTTTTGTTTGTTTGTTATTTTTAGATAGGATAGGATCATCTGTTACATATTTTAGGTTCTACAAATAAGTGATATAATAATCGACTGCCTTAATTGTCCAGGCTATAGTGTTTTCTTTAAACAGCAGATTTATTTATCATTCTCTCCTCATTTCACTCAAAATAGAGTTAGAATGAAGGTTAAACTTACCCAAACAAGGAGAGGGGCACACATACACAAACACGCACATGAACACAAACACACATACACACACAAAGGAGAATAAATTGTTTATGATAAGTTTAAACTACAAATGAGGTGGCAATTCAACAGGCAATTAAAATTATTATTTTTTACTTTGACAAAAAAAACTTTAAAGTCACATAGAGATCAGAAACCAATTTATGATCAAAGAGCCGCATATTTTATTCCATTTATCTGCATGTTATCCTATTTTAATTCCTTTAAGACTGCAGTTTCTCCCTTTAGGTGATTGATGGCACAATTAAACCCTGTAATCTAGTCCCTATGGTTACCCAACCTTCTTTAAGGAAAACAAAATAAAAGGGGCAGTAATGTGTGGATAACCAGAAGGTGTCTCAAGTTTTATAAAGAGTTAATTCAAAGTTTCTCCGTTTTTCATTTCATTTTAAAAATGAAAATGTTCTTATTTTAAGCTTTACCTGAGCTTGTTAAGGATAATAATGAAAAAGAAAGTAATGGGCAGCATAAGTAGGAAGCTGAGAAGGAACTAATAAGTATCTGTCATTCACTGCCGTGAACAGGTATAGAGTCTGCTACCACAAGGCACTGACTTGATAGTGTACTCTGGAATGAGAATATTGTTAAAATACTAGAAAAATATTCTTAAGATTATGACAGCTGTCAAAATAATGATTATTTGAAATGGTCACTATTTTTGCTGCTTGGAGAACAGCAGTGATTTCTGGATGGCATTGCATGGATTTTGGAGTTGAAGAATATAAAGAGTGATCATGATGAGAAAAAAATGCATTTGAGTTAAACTCACTTAATTGTTGAGAGAATGAGAGTAGCTTCACCAAGGATAATTCCGTGCTTAGCATTTTGGATGTGGGCTAGAAGAGAAAGAACATATACGCTGCATTGCAGTCCAAGCTGTAAAGGACTATATGTACTTTAGATCAGTGATTTGAGAGTCCTTCAAACCAGGTGCAGACAATTGCTTTATAAATCCAAGTGTTTATTCATTTGTCCACTAATTTTCCCATTACTATAGTCACTATTTACTATGCTCTATTATCTCAAGGTTTATTTTTTTCCCATGTGTTACTGACCTCATTATCATTTCTACTATTTCCTGTTAAGTTTGGATAAGGAAGTATTTACACCTAATACAAACTTAGAGTGTACTCTAATTGTAGTAAATGGCCAGAAAAAATTATACTTTGCTGACTGAGTTTGCCCCGTTGGGATTAGCAGACACTCTGAAGCTACAGATTACCCTCTTTATGCTTTTTTTGGTGACTTAATACTTACAGTTTTGGGGAATGTTGGAATGATCCTCTTAATCAGGATGGATGCCAGACTTCACACACCCATGTATTGCTTCCTGGCTAACCTGTCCTTTGTGGACGTTTGTTACTCATCCACCATCACACCAAAAATGCTGGTAGACTTATTATCAGAAAAGAAAACCATCTCCTTTGCTGGCTGCTTCCTGCAGATGTGCTTCTTTATAGCCTTTGCCACAACAGAATGCATCCTTTTGGGTTAATGACCTATGGCCGTTATGCAGCCATATGCAACCCTCTGCTTTACTCCTTGATCATGTCCAGAACAGTCTGCCTAAAAATGGCAGGAGGGGCTCTTACAGCAGGACTCTTGAACTCCATGGTTCACACAGGTTATGTAAGCAGTTTGCCATTCTGCAGGTCCAATGTCATCTATCACTTCTTCTGTGACAGCCCTCCAATTTTTAAGCTCTCGTGTTCAGACACACGCCTGAATGAAAGCATCATTTCCACTTTTGCTGGTGTAAATATGGTCGGAACTCTACTAGTGATCCTCACCTCCTACTTCTACATTCTCTTCTTCATCTTTCATATGCATTCAGGGGAGGGGAGGCACAAAGCATTCTCAACCTGTGCCTCTCATCTGACAGCTATCATTCTGTTTTATTCCACTGGCATCTATACTTATCTGAGACCTACTTCCAGCTGCTCCCTGAATCAGGACAAGGTGGCTTCTGTGTTCTACACAGTGGTGATCCCCATGCTGAACCTTCTGATCTACAGCCTCAGGAATAAGGAAGTAAAGAATGCTCTATGGAATGTAATTACTAGGAAAAAGGTACCTTCCTTTCTATGATTGTTGGCTTAACTTTCTTTACTAAATAGTGTATTTAATGAATTTTCAATTGTTCTAATGAGATTTCTGATTTCATTAGAATATTTTCTAAGTAATTGTTTTAATACTCAACTGCATGTATCCAAATAGGTATAAAATGTTATCAAAGATGTAAAACTATGAAAATTTCACCTAATCATTCTATGTTTCCATTAAGTTCTCAAAAATAGGGCTTATTAGTAATGAAAATGTACAAAAGTTACAAAAGTTACAAAAGTTACAATATCAGGTGGCTGTAGCCATATAAAATATTTGTAATTGTCCATTTTCTTCTCTCTGCCTTCTTTTTCACCATTAATGATTCATAAAAGATTGTTAGATATCACCTGTGTAAACAGTGTTTTAAATTTACAATAGATTTCCATTTAATTTATTGACTTCTTTCCAGGGGCTATGCTTAAATTATATTCCAGGACTATGTTTGCAATTGCAATAGTAAACTCTCCACTGTTTCCCTTCCCCCTCTCTCAAAGCACACATATATTCATTAAATATTCATTAAGTATTCATTAAATATCATTAAATAACAAGTCTGAGTTTGTACAAATGTAAGCTATCAAGTAAACTGCTGTCTGGTTAGAATGTCCCAACTACAAAGTTCTCCTTCAATTCCCTTCCTTTTTCTTATTGCCTGATTCTTCTCTCCCTTTCACTCACTAAGGTTGACACATACACACAAAGCCACAGACACACACATTCAGCTACTGAAAGATTTAATCAGTTCCAAAGCAAGTAAATCAACGTTTAATGGATGAATCTGACATATATTCTTTGCAATAGGCTCATGGATTTCCTGCTTATGGAAATCTTCTATCAATTGACAATAAACATGATTAAAATGCATTTTAATGTTAAAACTAAGCATTCCTATGTAGGTAGATGTGAGTTGGCTTTGTAGAATTCGGGAGGAAACTGAGTGGGGGTTAGGTCTTGCTAAGAAGACAGCCCACCCTTAAAGTTTTTGGATGGAAACTCCCCACAATCTTTCCCCCAGCCCTTTCTGCTGAATTGCCACATGATAGAAGCAGCAATGTTTGAGTCATCTGGCATGTGGCAAAGCAGAACTTCTGACCTATCACTGAAGATGATCAAGTTTTACCATCCTTTGCCCATAATGGTGCACATAGTGGACCTTCCTCTTGGGGAAGTTCATGAAGTCATCAGTGTTGTCCATGCACCCTGGGCCATGCTGTCACCCCACAGGTCCAGTTGGTCATCTGGCCTGAAAGGCCCTGCAAGAGACTGATCAGGCTGATCTCAGAGATGGTTCCCTCCTTCGCTGAGCAGATCACCTTCATTCTTCTGCACGAGCTGGTTTTCCTTTGGCTGGTGTCTGTTTTCTCTGTCCTGAGTGTTTAGTGGCATCATATAGGGCACAAAGATATGTCACTAATAAATACTCCTATTCTATTCTTTCCATGAAAAGCTTTAATTTCTAGTAAAATTTAACAATATAAATAATGTGTGTGGGATGAAATCCAGTTATGCTGAGATTTGGACTTCTATATTTTGAACCTTCTCTAATTTCTAACTCTCTGTTCTCCTGCATTTAAGTACCCTCATTTAGAAATCCTACAAATATTTCCAACTTTGTGAGTCATTATCACTTTTATTATTGGTTAACTTTAATTCATTGAATATGTAATTCTTATACAAATCGATTATTTTTTAACCTATAATGTTTGTAAAATTTCTTTTGTTTTTGTTTTGTCTTTTTAGGGCTGCACTCATGTCATATGGAAAGCACAGCCACAGCAACGAGGGATCTGAGCCGTATCTATGACCTACACCACAGCTCATGGCAATGCCAAATCCTTCACCCACTGAGCAAGGCCAGGGATTAAACCTGCAACCTCATGGATAATAGTAGGGTTTGTTACTGCTGAACCATGACAGGAACTCCAAAAGTACTTTTAAGGCATCATATTTTCTTGCTTATGTTTCAAAGAGCTTATGTAAAATATGTTCAGAATATTTCCATTTATTTTAATTCAAAACAAATTTAAAGACAAAAACACTGAGACTTCTAATTATTATACAGAGTTTGAGTGTATAATTCTCTTCTTTCTCTCTTCCGAATCTTACAACGTTTATTAAGACCTCCATTATAAATGTAACATTCCTTTTGTCATTTTGTTCTCTGGTCTGCTTTCAGCTTTTCTAATGTTTCCAGTCTTTTACTTCACTGAAATATTTAATGTTACTGCCTTCCTCAAATGTAATTACCAATTGATGTTTTTCCCTTATTCAAGGTTTTTTGAGTAACTTGTAATGAATTAAGTTTAAAATGCATGCCTTTATGCTCTGTTTTAGTCAGTATTCTTCAGTGATTCATTGAGATAGGAAACCAAATTACAAAACCTGTGAATGTCATGTAGTTGGAAAAGTAAGCAAACACAATGGAGGAAATGAAATAATCAATATTTAAGAATCACATAGGAGTTCCCATTGTGGTACAGCAGAAATGAATCTGACTAGGAACCATGATGTTGTGGGTTCAATCCCTGTCCTCGCTTGGTGGGTTAAGGATCCGGCATTGCCATGAGCTGTGGGGTAGTTTGCAGATGCAGCTTGGGTCCTGCATTGCTGTGGCTGTGATATAGGCTGGCAACTGTAGCTCCGATTAGACTCCTAGCTTGGAAAACTTCAGATGCCACAGATGCGGCCTTAAAGAGGCAAAAAAAAAAAAAAAGAATCACATAGATCCAATCCCCTAAAAAAGATGATACTATTAATAAAATCCTTCATTTAGGTGAAAAATGTACAGAAACAGTTTAGTACTAATACATAAAAACAATGTTTTGGAGTTTTCGTTGTGGCTTGATGGGATAAGAACTCATCACAGTGTCTGTAAGGATGCAGATTCCATCCCTGGCCTTGTTCAGTGGATTAAGGATCCTGTGTTGTTGCAAACTGTGGCGTAGGTTGGAGATGTGGTTCGGATTCTGCATTGCTATGGCCATGGCTGTGGCTGGCAGCTGCAACTCTCATTCTACCCATAGACTGGGAACTTCCACAGATGCAAACCTAAAAAGAAAAAAGATGTTTTATCTAGTTTGTTAAATCTAAACTGACCCGTTCAAAAATAATTTTCATTGATTTATTAAAAATTAGAAATCTTACATTTCGTAAACAATTAGGTAAAGGGAAGTTGTGAGATTAAGATAAACAACAATCTATTTACCTTCACACTGCTCAAATAAAATCAAACATAGTGTATTAAGTCATAATCATGCTTTACAAGACAAAGATAAATGCTGTTATTTCAAGAAAGCAAAACCTGAATAATCAGGTGTATGGGCAAATGTCAAATATAAAGTAGCTGAATTGATTTAAGAAGATGCAATCTGTAGGAAAAGAAAGTACAAAGAATATTATTGAAGATACATAAATCTATTAATATACATAGCTGTTATAGAAACAATTTTAAAACAAACAGTTTTATATAAATTATAAGGAATGTATCTCAAATGAAGTGTGTGGCATCAGAAAGCAGAAATATGGTCATTTGTTGATAAACTTAGGTATAATTTACTGATTTGGCTGGGAAATTGGTATTTACTATCTTTAAGATTTTTTTGGAGACCATGGAGGAGCTGAACTCTGCAGAAGGCAAATATCTGTAGACAGAGTTCTAAAGTACAGAATCTCCTTCAAAGATAAGATAAAGGTCTGCATTGCTGTGCATAATAACATGCATTAACCATGTTATTATGTAAACAGCTGCATTATGCCTTAAGGATACACCCATTGATATTGCTAAAAAGATAACCTCATTTTTGCTTATACCTATTCCTGCCCACTAAACTTGTCATCTTACACACTAATATCATCATGTTCCTCAATAAAAGTCATGTGGGCTAAAACGTAGGTGCCTTTTGTTCTGTGGAAAAGAGTGCCTCCTTGTCCCCCAATTTCTAAATCTAAAAGAGTCTTGCGTGTTTTGTTACAGCACGCCACCCCTCTTCCAGGATTCCCTGCTGCCCTGCAGCACTGGACGCAGCAAAAATTCTCTTTCAACTTTGTGATTTTAATACCAATGTGAATTGCATATATCAACACTCTATCCTTAAGTCTCAGAATAGTCTTTGGGATGTTTCAGGAACTTAAGAAAAATTATTATTCCTTACATTTGTTACTTAACAGTGAGCTGATGGATCTTAGTCATGGAATTTCAAAGTTTTGCAAACACGAGATCAATCTGCTAAAAAAGCTATGGTAAAATACCAAGTTTCTGAATTCGTTCCAAATCCTGATGTTCCTGAAATTGTATGATCATTTACCTTTGTGTTACAAAACAAATAAACTTACAAAATATAACTCATTAGGCATATTTGTGTTGTGTGTCAGATTCATTAACACACCGGTAAGAGAAAACAAAGATGAAAAGAACATATAGACTAGGAGAGGCTATGGAAATACAAAGCTTATTTAGCTGCAAAACAGAAAAAGCAGCAGGAAAAACAAGGGAAATAAAAATTGAGATTTTATTTTACATGACATAAATTATCATGCCTGAATCATGTGTTATAGAAAACTACTTAGGTGAGAGTCAGTCAAAAGCAACTAACAAACCATTTAAAGAGCAAATGCTAAAGACATTTCTATGGCTGATTGTAGTGACATAGATTTATTACCCAATAATAGTGCTCACTAGAGACGAGTAACAAGGGCTCATAGAGTGGTTTTAACAGAGGCAGAAGCAAAGTGAGAAGAAACAATTTCTAAACTTAAATGGGCCATTGCATATATTTTTTTCTCTCCAAAATGGGAGCTCAACTGTCAAATAGAATGCTTTCCTATGTATTCATTGTATTTTTTTCCTTTAAAAGTGCATACATATTACATTTTCCCCTAATGATTATGCAGACAACTTCATAGGAGGCATGTATGAGGTAAATATTTACATAGCTTTGCTCAGAGAAGCATGGCAAATTTGAGAAATAAGAACCAACACGGAATTTTAAAGACAAGGCTGTAGAGAATCTTCATGTTAAAGACTGAGCCACTGAGACTGGACTATCTAAGAGATTATTTCCTGCATTCATCTTACAAACATCTTGTGATCTTTTTCTCCATTTCACTTTCTCTTAATTAAAGTGTAGTTTGTGCTTCCATTTTGTCCATCTTCTTTGTCAGTGACAGCATTGCCTACCTAAGAGATCTTTATAGCATCACTAAATCCACTTCCCGCTGGTTTCAGTGTTGCATTTTTGATGCTGTATTCCATGGATTTGTAAATAGAGAAAGAGTAAAATTATCAGTGCCAGCAAAAATGCATTACATATTACTACCATTTTGAGAGCTGTAATTTACTAAATTGTTTAAAAAGAAACTGTGCATTAATTTGCATCCTACTGCCTTGGGCTTACTTAGGCATGAAGCAATAAAAAACATCATTATAGCTAAGAATTTTAAGCAAGAAGAACAAATTTCAAGGCATCACACCTCCTAATTTCAAACTATATTTCAAAACTATAGTTATTGAAACAGTATAGTACACATATAAACATAAGCACATAGACAAGTAGAATAGAACTGAGAGCCCAGGAATAAAAACACATACACACCGTTAACTAATATTTGAAAACGGTACAAGAACACTCAATATGGAAAGAACAGTTTCTTCAATAAACAGTATTGGGAAAATTATATAACCACATGTAGATGAACACAGTTGGACACCAATCTTAAACATAAGTTCTGATAGTATAAAACACCTAGAAGAAAATATAATGAAAAATCAGCTTAGAATTGGTCTTGGCAATAATTTTTTGGATCTGAACCAAAATCACAAGAAACAATGGTAAAAATAAACCACTGAAATTAAGTGAACCTAAGAAAAAACAAAAAAAACTTCTGCATAGCAAAGGAAACAATCAACAAAAATAAAAATACTATACTACCCATTAAGTGGGAAATACATTTTTAAAACATTATGCCCGATAATTGGTTAATATCCAAAATACACAATAAAGTCATGTTACTCTGTAGCAAAAAATAATTTAAAAAATAGATTAAAAGTTGGCAAATGACTTAAATAGACATTTTTCCAAAGACATAAAAATGGTCAACAGGTGTTTTAAAAAAGTCCAAATCACTAATCATTAGGGACTTTCAAATCAGAACACCAAAGAGGTATCACCTCACACCTAGTAGGATATCCACTACTAAAAGTAAAAGAGATAACAAAGTTGAAAAGGAAGTGCAGAAAATAATCCTAGTACACTCTTGGTGGGAATGTAAACTGGTGGAGCCACTATGGAAAACAGTATGGAAGTTCCTCAGAAAAAATAATAAGCTCTACAACATGATCTAGCAATCCCAATTCTGTGGAGATATCAAAAGAAATAATACCACTATCTCAGAGAGATATCCAATGTTCATTGTAGAATTCTTCACAATAGCTAAGATATGAGAACATGTGTCTGTCAACAGATGAGTGGATAAAGATGATATGGTACTTTTTCCAATGGGATATTATTCAGTGTTAAAAAATTAAGGAAATCCTGGAATAAAAGATAATATGGATGGGCATTATGCTAAGAGAATTAAGCCAACACAGAAAGATATATTTTGCACATATCACTTGTATGTGGAATAAAAAAATAAAATAAACAAAAATCATAGAAACAGAGAGTAGAAACACTCATTTTTAGAATGAGGGGAAGGAAGGGATATTGTTTAAAGGATACCATCTTTCTGTGATAAAATGGAAAATTTCCATGAATCTAATGTATACGTGGTGACTATAGTTAATAACATTGTATTATATACATGAAATTTGCTAGGATGAAAGATAGTGATGTGAGGTAATAGATGTTTTAATTTGTTGTGGTAGTCACTGTACAATTTATGCATATATCAAATAATCACATTGTACATTTTAAATAGGTTACAATCATATTTTACATTATAATTTTGACAACAATACCTCAATAAAAGTTGGAAATCAAACAAAACAAAAACAGTATTATAAATTCCACTTCATTAATTTCTACCATGACTCTCAAAAATTAAATTATATTAATATCTTGATGAAGCAAGGAAAAGTTAGCAAAATGATTGTTGTTTTCTGTCTCTCCAAAGAAATCAAAAGTTAATGTACATCATGTTATCCTTTACCTATATCATCACTAGCTTTTGATTCTCATCCATATACCCTTGATTAGAAATGTCATCAATGCCTGATGGTCATATTTAATAGATCTATAATGAGCTCTAGGATACTTCTTTAACTTTCACAGGAAAGTGGTACTAAAACTGGTCTAGACACAATCTACAATTTATGGGTTTTTTATCATCTTAATAAAATTTTGGCATTCTTTCATGAAAAAGACAAAGTGATGATTTTTCAAAAAATTTTATCCCCAAATGATCCCGTAGAAAAATCATACACCTTAATACTACAAATATAAATATTTTCCACTGATCCAGATTACTGATTGAATTACCTTGCTGCTCATTGATTCTAAGATATATGGATCTGTGTGATATTAAATACTCCTAATAAGTGATCTTTTTGGTAAGAATAACAGAGTTTGTGGTGTCATAACAAACTAATCCAAAAACAGTTACCACAACTATGCAGTAGTCATGAAAACTGGCAGATTGGCAAAAAACGGTCATTGAAAACAGGCAGCATTGTAGACATGGACTGTGCAGAGTAGGTTTGGAGCTCCTAAGAGCTTCACATCTTTTGATCAATCACTGATACATTATTTTAAAACATAAAAAATAATGCAAATTTCTATATTAGATCATAATTAAATAAAAAGACATTGGTAACAATGAAAAATCCCATATCAATAAAAATTAAGCAGTTATTAAAATAGCATGCCACCATTGGAAAAAATATACTGTAAATATAAGGTAACTTAAAAAGGACACATGCTAAAAGTGATATAATTGCAACATGTCTTAAAGAAGTCTATGTGTTGTTAACATTTACAAAGACATAATTAAATAACTTATGGGTTTTCCTTAAAAAGCTAAGAAAGTATAAACTAGAAACCTTATGAAAAGCATCGTGAAAAAATTACAAAGAGAAACCAGATGAGATTTTTAAGATTTTATATATTTTTTAAATATTTACTTCCATGCACCTACAATGTGTTGGTGGAAATTTTATCTACAAAAAAAAAGGAAATTACATGACTGTATGTCTAATGATCACAGATGTAAATATCCTCAACCAAACATTCACCAACCAAATTCAACAATGCATAACAAAGAACCACACATCACGATCAATTGGGAATTATCCCAGGGATGCAAAAATGGTTCAATATCTGCAAATCAACCAATATGATTAGCCACATTAACAAAACAAAGGATATAATCACATGAACATCTGAAGAGGTGACAAAAAAGCATTTGAACATCCATTCATGATAAAAGTGCTCAACCAAGTGTGTATAAAAAGAACATACCAGAGTTCCTGTCGTGGCCCAGTGGGATAAGGATCTGACACTGTCTCTGTGAGGATGCAGGTTGGATCTTTGCCTAGCTCACTGGGTTAAGGATCAAATATTGCCATAAGCTGAAGCTCAAGTCACAGATGTGACTCAGATCTGGTGTTGTCCTGTCCGTGTCACAGTGTGCAGCTGGAACTCCTATTTGACCCCTAGCCCAGGAATATCCACATACCACAGGTGTGGTCTTAAAAAAAATTAAAAAAGGAACATACTTCAGCATAAAAAAGACCATTTATTGCAAACCCAGAGTTAAAATCATAATTGTGAAAAGCTGAAATCTGTTCTTCAAGATTAGGAACAAGACAAGAGGGCTTACTTGTCAATTCTATTATCATAGTGCTGGAAATCCTAACTGCAGAAATCAGACAAGAAAAAGAAATAAAGAGCATTCAAACTGGAAAGAAAGAAGTAAAACTACTATATTTGTAGATAACATGATACTATATATAGAAAACTCAAAAGAATCCTCCAAAAATCTATTAGAACTCAGAGTTCCCATCATGGCTTAGTGGAAAGGAATCTAACTAGGAGCCATGAGGTTGCAGGTTCAACCCCTGGCCTCGCTCAGTGGGTTAAGGAACTGGCATTGCCATGAGCTGTGTGTGGGTTGCAGATGTGACTTGGACCCTACATTGCTGTGGCTGTGGCATAGGCTGACAGCTGTAGGTCTGATTAGACCCCTAGCCTGGGAACCTCCACATGCTATAGGTGCAGCCCTAAAATGACAAAAAAAGACAAGAAAACTATAGAACTAATACAAGAATTCAGTAATGTCACCATACATAAGATTAGTATACAGAAACTTTCTGCTTTTCTATATACTAATGATGAACTTTCAGAAAGAAAAATAAAAATAACCATTTACAATTGAATCAAAAAGATTAAAATATGATTAAATTTAGCCAAGGAGTTAAAAGGCCTCTACTTTGAAATTTACAATACATTGATGAAGGGAACTGAAGGTGATACAAAGAAATGGAAAGATATCCCATGTTCATGAATTGGAAGGATTAATATTTTTTAAACATCCATACAGCCCAAAGCAATATTAAATTTCAATGTAACATAATAACCATGGCGTTTTTCATAGGACTGGAAGAAATAATCCCGAAATTCATATGGAACTACAAAAGACCATGAATAGTCAAAGCAATTTTAAGAAAAAAGTACAAATCTGGAACTATCACTATTACAGTCTTCAGACTATACTACAAAGCTATGGTAATCAAAACAGTATGGTACTGGTACAGAAAACAAACACATGGATAGATGGAAAAGAATAGAGAGTCCAGAAATGAACTCATAAACATATGGTCAAATAATCTACAACAAAGTATGCAAAAATGTACATTGAAGAAAAGATAGCCTCTTCAGAAAGTAGTGTTGAAAAAGCTTGGCTACCTACATGTAAAATAATGAAACTGGATTATTTTCTCACACAATATAAAAAATAAATAGAATGGATTAAAAACTTAAAATTTAAGACCTGAAACCAAAAAACTCCTAGAAGAAAACATAGGCAGTATGCTGTTTGACATTGGTCTTAGCAATATTTTTGGATCCATCTTCTTAGGCAAGGGCAAAAAAAAAAGCAAAATTAAATAAATAGGACTTAAAGTTTAAAGCTTTTTCACAATGAAGGTAATAATCAACAAAATGAAAATGTAAGCTACGGAATGGGACAGAATATTTGCAAACAATATGTCCAATAAGGGGTTATTGTCCAAAACATATAAAGTACACATGAAACTCAATATCAAGAAACTAAACAACCCAATTAAAAAAATAGCAGAGAATCTGAAAAGGTATTTTTCCAAAGAAGGCATAGAGATAGCCAACAGGGACATAAGATGCCCAGCATCACTAATCTAGGGAAATGCACATCAAAACCACAAGATATGGCTTCATACCTGTAAGAAGAGCCATCATAAAAAGACAACAAATAACAAATGTTGGCAAGAACGTTGAGAGGGAACCCTCATGCACAGTTGCCAATACTGTAAATTGGTACAATCTCTATGGAAAATAGTACGGTTATTCCTCAAAAAATTAAAAATAGGTACAATCAAGTAATTCTACTCCTTAGTATTTAACCAAAGAAAATAAAATAAGGTATATGCATGACAATATTCATAGCAACATTATTTATAATACCCAAATATGAAGGAATTTAAGTGTTCATCAGCAGATAGATGGATAAAGGAGAATGCATTTTTGCTATTTGCAATAACATAAATGACCCTGGAAAAAACTATACTAAATGAAATGAGTCAGCCAGAGAAAAACAAATGCTGTATATTTTCACTCACATCTGAAGTCTAAAAAAATAAAACAAATGAGCAAATAAAACAAAACAGAAACAGACTCAAAGATACAGAGAACAAAGTAGTGGTTCCAAAAGGGGAAAGGGAAAGGGGTTGGGGGAGTGACAATTTGGGGATATGGGATTAAGAGGAACAAGCTAATAGTTATAAAATAAACAAATTACAAGTGTATAATGTATAGCACAGGAAATATAGTCAATATTCTATAACTTTGAATGGAATGTAATCTATTAAAAGGTCAAATTATTATGTGGAACACTCAAAAGTAACATAAAATTATAAATCTGCATACTTAAATTTAAAAAAGAAAAAAAGAAAACATTAGGGCACAACCATTACAAAAAAAAACCTGTAACCGCCTCTCACACTATTTATACTACTTCAACCCTGACCTGGCCACTGTCATTTCCTACACATATGAGATGGCTCCTACACACTACCTAACTGTCCCTACTCCACTCTTTGCCCTGCCCTAAAGTATATTATGGCCTATTTCCTTCCAGGTTTTAGACATTTTACTCACTGTCAACAATAGAAGAAATTACAATACATAATTATTGATTTGGAATGATTCAATGGCACAGGCTTAAATTATTGAATCCCTAAAAAGCCCCAGAATGTTCTAGGTAGATAGTGCCATACCTGGAGCTGAATGCGCACAGGTAAATAAGACAAAGGCCCTAGAATCGAGGAATTATGACAAGAGAGAAGGTCAAATTATTGAAGAAATTTTAAAACATAATATAAGGAGGGTCAAACAGAAATTAAATATGAGAGAATGGAAACAGAAATATTTGACTTTGTGTACAGGAATAATGGGTTACTTTCCATACAATGTGACATACCAGCTCCATCTAAGAGATGAACAGGTGCTTGGCTGGCAGATATTGTGAACCAATTTGTAGGGTACAAAGTTTTCTGTACCTCCTGAAGAGTATAGAGGAGCATATGATATAGTTAGATATTTATTGGATGATTAAATAGAGAAATCTAAGTATATGAATTAATCATGTTACATAGCTTAGCAGATTCATAGTAATGATAAAAATTCATCCTACCTTCTCTCTCCTATTAGTTTTACAGCCCTCAAGTTATTTTCCCATCCTGACCTAATTAAAATAAAAAACGTGAAACTTATTATACTATGAATTCTTGTTCAAATGCATGTCTTTCTTATGCATGTACCTATAACTAAAGATAACTTGTGTTCATGGCATGAACAGAGAGCCTTAACTCATACAAAAATTAGATGATGCATGAACACCAGAAAAGTTCCAGTCTGTGAAGTTAAAAAATATGTACAAACAATTGCAAATTTAGTAGCTAAAGAATTCATACACAGATACCGACCAACTTTAAGACCGTCTTATACAGACTTTCCCAGTAGGGGAATTGCTCTACTTTCTGAAGGTGGAGGGGATGGGGAGGCAGGTAAACAGGAGTGACCAAGAGGCTAGTGCTCCTCAGGGCATATTCCTTAGAGAGAGAAATTTCAGGGCAGCACTAATCCAATGAGAGAGCTATGATTATCTTCAAGTTAACGCTTGATAAATGGTTTATTGAGTTTAAATGTGGAGCATATGATATGAAATGTCTCTGAAATGAATAAAAGGGTATTTTCTACCTAAGATGCACTGACTGATTTAAGAAAAGTATGAGTTTCAAGGAAAAAAATAAGAATGGCTCAACTTAAGTGAATTATTCAAACCAGGCATTTGTATTTCTCTAAAAGACCAACACATGGTGATTTCTCAAATCAAAAGGTGAGCAGTAATAATTTTACCCTGCTATTTTATTATAGTAAATTTTTAACTCAAAAGCCAAAAGATATAAAAAGAATTTCTTCCAATAAGATTTATTTTTGAGATAAATCTTCTGAAGTTGAAATAAACACACTGTCAGTAATACTGTTCCTTTTTAAACAATACATGAAATATTAAATGGATGTGATCTTAACTGGGTGTTGTGAAGAGTTTTATAGTACTCAGTTCTATTGCTATTATTCAGAATATTACATTCAAAATAATATTTTCAGAGGTCTCTCCATGGTTCAGAGGAAACGAATCTGACTAGCATCCGTTAGGACGCAGGTTTAATCCCTGGCCTCACTCATCAGGTTAAGGATCTCTCATTGCTGCAAGCTGTGGTGTAGGTCACAGACACGGTTTGGATCTGACATTGCTGTGGCTGTGGCATAGGCCAGCAGGTACAGCTCCGATTCTACCCCTAGCCTGGGAACTTCTACATGCTGTGGGTGCAGTCCTAAAAAAAAAAAAAAAATTACCATTGAATGTTCTGTGAAACACATTAAATTTGATTAAGAATACCGATTCTAGCATTGCTTTGCTGAATTTGAACCATCTAAGTCACTTGCTAGTTCCTTGACATTGGAGAATTTTATTAACCTCTCAATGCCTCTGGCTCTCTGTGAAAATGTAAATAATAACAGTAGCTACTTCACTCAGAATACATTAATTGAGATAACACAAAATCATTAGCAGGGTTAGCACATAATATGCTCAAACATTGTTAACAATCAAAAAAAATTTCAAATAGCCAGACTTCTCTACTCTCCACAGCTATGCCAACTCCTGCTAAAATAGGAAAATTGCCAAAGGATGAACTAAAGTTCCCATGTTAGAACCACCAACCTACCATTATTTGTTAAATGGAGAAAATAGATCAACTTCAGGAAGGCAAATAATTAAAAGTTATCTCTGAGGAGCCTCAGATCTTAAATAGGATTTGAACTAGACTTTTAGTTTAGCATTACTTACATTTCTATAATATAATCTTCTTGTCTTATGTGTTCAAAGTACAACTGTCAGAGACTGGCACAGATAAGAGAGAGAAAAAAGTAAAAATAAAAGTCCCAGTAAGTTAGAGTGCTGTTCTTTTTTTCCCCCACCTTGGTATAGCTGCTGATTTGCACCCAGTCAGTATGTAAGTAGTTTACTAATTTAAACTCATTGATCCTGACAAAACTGTATCCTGTACATTCTTTCCTCTCCTAGATTGAGAAAAGTCTACCCCAAGGTAGGAAAAAGAGAGCAATTTTTCAAAAGAGAGAAAAAAACTAAAACTTCTGTTAACATAATAACAAATACAGTAAGTTTGATGATTATAAGAATGCCTTATAGAACACCAACCACCTATTTAAATCAAGCAAGTTAACATAGATTATGCTACTGATTCCTCAAAACAACTCCCTGTTTTACATCTTATTATTGCATATATTTTCAAACAAGAGAAATTAAACCCTGATAATTTAAATAAGGACATTTAAACTTACTCAATGTCAAAATCTTGGTCAGTGAATACTTGAGTCTAGTTCAATGGAATGTGATTACTAAAATGAATGGAAAATCTACATCCAGCCAGTAACCTGTCAGGAAACACTTATAAGCTACTTACCCATATAAACACCTGGCTAGTCTTAGGGATATAAAACTGAATAAATTTAGAAGGGTATTTGTTCCTGGAAAATGTTTTATTAAAAACAAAAACAAACTCACAGACTTCACAATCAAACTTACGGTTACCATAGGGAAGCCGTGGCAGGGGAGGTATAAATTAGGAGGATGGGTATAATATATACACACTACCTTATATAAAATAGATAATTATGAAGGACCCACTGCACAACACAGGGAATCTACTCAATAACCTGTGATAACCCATATGCGAAAAAGTGGACATGTGTATAACTGATTCACTTTGCTGTACACCTGAAACTAATACAACAGTGTAAATCAACTATACGCCAATATTTTTTAAAAAAGTAAATATATCAGAATGATTCTGTGATACTCTAAGATATGATGAAGTCTTAGATTAAGTATCACATCCTGAGTTATTGTCTGGTTCTCCAGTTACACCTTTTAATTCTCTCTGCATAGACTCTGCACATTTTAGGGTAACACCTAACTCACTTGTCTGAGTCACCATTCATCCCTAAGCTCTGTAATGACAGTAACTGTGCTCATATTATTTATTATTAGTGTCCATAGTATTTAATACACCTTGTATTAACACCAACTGGTATTTATCCATAGTAAACTATAATAATATATACAGCAAATTATTGATTTATATTCAAACATGTTAGTGACCAAATATTCAGCTCCCTTCTTTTCCAGTTTATTTTCATAAGGTATAAGTTATGAAGAAAAATAAAACACATATACACTGAAATAATAGATATAAAATCTAAAAAATTGTGAGAAGATATAAAATGCTAAAATAACTACCAAATTGCAAAAAGAGGATAAATAAAAAGAGACCAGAAAACACAAACATAGATATGGCAAGGTAAAATTGAGTGGAGTAACATAGGCTTGAGTTGGAATAACATATTATTTGAATCTATAACTCCCTAGGTCCTTGGCCCCTTCTCTTGACATTTCTGAGCCATAAGCAGAAATGAGCCAAAGGTAACTTTTGCTGTTAGAGTGTGCTGTGAAAAACTAAAGTCAGTGAATTAAAGACAATTTAATGAACTCAGAAGGGGGGAATTTGCCATTAGTGAGAACAAAGGAACTGATAGAAATTTTAAGTTGTTTCAGTTGATTGGTTTTTGTGAAAAGGAAGAACTAGGGATTTTAAAAGAAGAAAGAGATGTATTGTGTAAGAAGTGAAGACAGACTTGGGAAATTATGGCAAAAGTGAAGAACTCACAGCAATGTGACTTTAGGAATACATGGCTGTCTGTTGAAAAAGGCCACAGTTCAGCATCAATGAAGGTTAGATGGAAAGCACAAAAAGTGCTGTTAGGACCCAACACTATGGACAACAGACTGAACTTATTTGGTCTACAAATGCTTAATTTTAAGGAGGTGATTAGCCTAATGATACATTGCAATTAGAATTAGTTTTCTTTTCTAATTTTTGTGTGTGTGTGTGTTTTACTGCCACACCTGTGGCATATGGAAATTCCCAGGCTAGTGGTCAAATCAGAGCTGCAGCTGCTGCCTATGCCACAGCCATAGCCAGAGAAACACCAGATTCAAACTGCATCATTGTAGCAATGTGAGATCCTTAGCTCACTGAGCAAAGCCAGGGATCCAACCAGCATCCTCAAAGAGACTAAGTCGTGTTCTTAACCCATTAGGCCACAACAGGAACTCCAGCACTAGGCTGTCTGATAGTTATTCTGCTATAGTTATTTAGAATATATAATATATAATATATATGTATAGTTATATACATATACCTATATTACATATCCACAATGTATAATATGTTTATATATATTCAGAAATTCATATTTAAAGGTAAATAAAACATACAGACAGGTCTTACATTTTGTCAGGTGTCAGGTATATGATTTATGAGATAAAATTCTTCTATACATTTTCCTTTTTAAAAAAATTAACCCATAAATGTTATAAATGTAGTTAATTAATATTACAGGTCTACAGTTTTGAAAAAGTAGTGTCTTTAAGATGGTTGAGGATCCTAGTAGGGTTGAGGACATATTAAAACAAAATCTTATTCATTTTATTTCATTTTCTAAATGTGAAGTGAGCACATGACTCACAGGATGTTTATTTCTCATGTAAATTTCTCTGATATATTTAATGGAATATTTTTCTATGGTGGGTGTAAGAAAATATTTCTTATCTTACTGTTCAGCCTGTCAGTATCTTTCCAAGATAGTGAGTGGTCAGGCTAGCCTGAATTTGGCCTAGCAGCAGAGTCTTACTGATCACCCCTGCTTTTTGGTTATCCCAGACACAGCTCTCGGGGAAAAAAATTAAACTGAATGTGAAAGAATAATATAAATGCAGGCTAAAAGGCTGTAGGCAGAAAATATACAAATAAGCAAATGAAGACTAAAATGATCAGGAGGGGAAACATTTTTCAAGAGAGAATGTCCCTTATTGCCTAGAGCAGTTCTTTTTCTGAGAATAGATTATCTTATGTATTGGCTCTTACATAGCTATGTTTTTCTGTGTTTGTGCTAGGTTATTCACATATTAATAATCTTTAATATTGGCAGAAATGAGTGTCTTATTATTTTCTGATTTTAAGTTGTCGTTTGGAAATCATAAACAAAAAAATATAAAACAAACACAAAAGATGGATATCTGTCCTGTCCTGTCTCAGTGCATTTAAAATCATAATTTATTATGTCCCAGTTTCTGCTGTGCCCATCAAATTGAGCTGATTTCTAAACTTTTGTTCATAGATGGAAACCAGAGGACAAAGTACCCCGCAGTGGAACAAGACTACTTTGCAGGATTTCATTTTGCTTGGCTTCTCTGATGTTCCCGGCCTCCAAGGATTTCTTTTTGGGGTGTTTTTGATCATCTATGTGATTATTCTGTTGGGAAATAGCCTGATTATCATCATAACCAAGATTGATCCTTCCCTCCGGACTCCCATGTATTTTTTCCTGAGGAACTTTTCATCCTTGGAAATATATTATGTATCAGTCACTGTCCCCAGATTATTGATAGATCTTTGTAGACAAAACAGAAACATATCCTTTCTGGGCTGTGCTACTCAAGTGTACTTCTTTCTGGTGTTGGGAGCAACTGAGTGTTTTCTTCTGACTGCAATGTCTTATGACAGGTACATTGCCATTTGCAATCCATTACTCTACCCTCTCATCATGAACAGTAAGCTCTGCAGCCAACTGGCAGCTGGCTGTCGGGTCAGTAGAACCCCAGTGCATATGGGGTTTACCTACCAGATCTTCTCTCTCCCTTTCTGTGGCTCTAACCAGTTGAATCACTTTTTCTGTGATATACCTCCAGTCCTTAAGCTTACCTGTGGGGACACTTTTATGATTAAGATGTTGATTTATGTGATTGCTATCCTAGTTGTCACTATTCCTTTTATTTTGATTCTTGCATCTTATGTGAAAATAATTGGGGCCATCTTGAAGCTGCCTTCAGCCATGGGGCAAGCCAAAGCCTTTTCCACCTGTTTCTCCCATCTCATGGTTGTGACTTTATTCTTTGGATCAGGCATCATGATATATTTGAGACAAAGTTCCAGTCATTCAATAGGGATGGACAAATTTCTTTCTCTTTTTTACACCATTGTCACACCAACGTTTAACCCAATGATATATTGTCTGAGAAACAAAGATGTTATGGCGGCCTTGAGAAGATTTCTACTGAAATGGATTATGCTATGACTCAAAAACATAGCTTTATAAATTTTTTTCATCATCTTAAATAATCCTATGTTTTATTGTCATTTTACAAATGAGGAAGTTTGAGAAACTTGTCTGAGGTCATATAGTTATCAGGGGCAAAACTGAGTTTCAAATCCAGCCTTATTTTATAATTTTTTTTAAAATTAAAGTATAGTTGCCTTGTTTCTTATTTATAACAGTCTCCACACACTAATTTCTGTCCTTTTCCAATTTTGCTATGAAGCTTAATGATTCTAGATGAGGAATCTCACATTTTTTGCATCACGTAAAATAAAGCCTGCTGTCATTTTTATATAGAAAATTAATCCCAAACTCAAGCCAAGGTATTGGATTCTCTGAATGAACACATACAAGTCATTGATGATTTTTGTTACTGTTGTTGCTTTTTTAAGATTCCAGAATGTTGCCTATGGTTTCTGTTACAAAATTGATTATTCATATTTATATCTCATCCCAATATATTGTCTGAAAAAGTAATAGACATTGAATCAACTTTATTAGATTAAAATAATGACATAGCAAAATATAGCAAGCATGGCACCGGTGGTCCCATTTGAAGATGAGCACTCTAGCTGCAAATACTGTATAATTTTTAGAAACATAAAATGTTAACTCATTGGCCATCTACCTCTGCTGGCTCCACAGAATGAGGGGAAGAAGAAGAATAACCTGATGCATTTGAACTGAAGAAGGTTTACTAAAAGTTCCCTGTGTAATGTGTCAGTTTAGATCCGAAAGTTGTGCTTATTTACCTGTAGAACAACACTCATGAGGACAACATTTGAAACTGGTTTCTAGAATGAAGAAACTAGACATTGTTGGGAAATAATAGCCTCTAAAGCTCTCACTGTAGATTTGTTCACAGTGATGAGTGGCTGTATTATCATCGAGTGTTGAATGAAAGCAATGAGTGCTATGGGAAGGAAAATAAATGTGAAACATTCCCATCTACACCCCTGTTTCTACAAGAATTAGGGAAGGGCTGAAACTGGGGATGCCACATTTATGCTGGCAGGGCATCATAAGATACTGCTGTCTTCTTTTCTTGTTTGAGTCACTTTATTTTTTTATGAGTTTAGTCATTTTTTCTATTATTTTTAATTAAAGGATAGTTGATTTACAGTGTCATGTTAATTTCTGCTGTACAACATAGTGACCAAATCATACATATATACATTTTTTTTCTCATATTATCTTCCTTCATGTTCTATCCCAAAGACATTGGATATGGTTCCCTGTGCTGCACAGTAGGACCTCATTTTTTATCCATTCTAAATATAATACTATGCATCTACCTATCCCCAACTCCAGATATTGGTTTCTGAATATAATATTCATCTCAGCACCTACCACCTACATGAGGAGACTATCTTGTTTTATAGAAAAAGAACCATTGTTCTAGTCAATACTTGGTACCAAAGAGATATTTTCCAGCAATGACCAGCTCATTTTTTGCTGGGGTAAAAGATCACTCTTGTACATATTTCCCTCAACATAAAAGGCCAACCAAAACTTCCCAAATTTGTTTCTCTAGTTTTGACCACTTACTTATTCTTCAAAATATTATTTTATCTGGGCACTTTTCTCTGAACATGGCTTTTAAACTGTGCATGTTACCATTTCTTTGGGAAATCTGTAAGCTTTCTCAAAGATCCAGGTCCATGTTGGAAAGCGAAGAGGACTATTTTCCTCTGAAATTAGAGGGAAAAGTTAAATTATGCCTTGTAATATGATGACTTGTGCCAACAGTTGGCATAGGAATCCAGAGGTCATGATCAGTGAATAAATTATGGGGCAGAGTATGTGGAGGCAATGTGAAGAATTCAGAATCTGGATCATTATTGTAGCTTAAAAACAGTGAGAACCTAATCAGAGTCAGTGGAGAGGGAAATAGAAAGCCATCTCAAAAAGTTTAGTTTGGGGATAAAGGTATCATTCTCAGGTTTCATATCTCTATTTTTTTAAACCAAAATGTGCAGTGTGTGTGTGTGCGTGTGCGTGTGTGTGCACACGTGCGCATGTGTTTGGTTGGGATAATGAAAAAAATGTACTTTGGAAGGGAGTTGTTGGCTTCAGTTTAAAACTGGCCTTGAGAGCAAGTAGATAAGATCATCCTGTAATTTTTCTTTATTTTATTTCAACATTGAATGCATGCTTAATTCAAGAGATTGTGACATGTTTTCTTCAGTGAAAAAGTTATATGACATGTATGAACACATACACATCCATTTCCCTGCTTTATCTTCTTACCTCTAACATGATGGAAGCTGATAGAGTAAAGCATAATAATATTCCAAAGCAAACACCTCCCAGCTAGGAAGCAGTGTCTATGGAGTGGTCAGGAGTAAAAATTTTTCAGAGTTGGAATGTACTGCTAATCAATTGACCCTATTATTTCAAATCCCCAAATCAATCTCCAGTCTCAAAGTAAAAATAAAATGATAAGTTCCAAGAGTATTGAATTCAACAGAGAAAAGGATCAGAAACAGAGTAAGTGGTAAAGGTCCAGAATCAGAGGGAGAAGAGCAGGGAAGAGCTGACAAAGGACCACAAACAATAGATGACCTGTAATCTAGAGAAAGCTTCATTGAGGCTGAAATCTAATCTGGGCCACAGCTGCCACCTATGCTGCAGCTCTGGCAATGCTGGATCCTTTATCCCATTGTGCCAGGTGGGGGTTTGAAACTGTACCTCCGCAGTGACCCAAGCTGCTGCAGTGGAAACTCCAAAGAGACATTTTAAATGTAGTTTGTGAATGACTCCACATTGACGGTTTCTTATGGAATTCAAATAAACTATTTTAGGTTTTTTCTTAAATATTTCAGTATTGAACATAACAATTCATGGAGTCTTGATTGCTATATTCATATTATCATTTTATTTAATAACATCTAAAACATGAGTGAATACTAATTATTGCATGCTTCCTAAATGTCACAAATTTTGCTATGCACTTTATCAAAACAATTTAATTTTCACAGTGTTAAAAAGAAACAATGCAGCTAAAATAGTTTACACTATTTTCCAGTCATCCAAAGGAATTTCTCCAGTTCTATAGCATGCAGATACATACTACATTATACCGCATATGTACCATACTTACTACCATGGATCCAGTGAAAATTCACAAGATCTGTTTTCTGAGGTCCCTGCATTAAATTTATATCCCATCATTATTTTTTTAGAGCTGCTCCCACAGCATATGGAGTTTCCCAGGCTACAGATTGAGTCAAAACTAAACCACAGCCAGGCTACACCACAGCCACAGCAACCCAGGATCTGAGTCATATCTGTGACCTACACCATAGCTCACAGCAATGGTGGATCCTTAACCCACAGAGCAAGGTCAGGGATCAAACTCTCAACCTCATGCTTACTAGTCGGATTCATTTCTGCCACCCCATAATGGGAACTCCTATATCCCATCATTATTTAACTGATCCCCTTACACTGCATAGGAGTAGAAGATTGCTGTCTAATTAATAGTTGTAGTATTAAGTGCCACTATCAAAGCACAAAAATATATGGAGAATCATTTTAAACAAGAATGGTTTAAGATGCTGCTTATAGGTCAGAAGAAAGAATTAAATGTTGACTAGGTCAGGGATAAAATGATAAACAGACCAGGGACATCCTCATGCTTGTCTTCTCAGCCTCATATTGGTGATTTGGTCTTGATGAGTCTCTTATACTTATGCTAAATCTAATACACACTTATGTTTTACTACACCAATACAAATCCATCTTAAATTCATGGAAAGGTAGCATTAATGATCCTTATTTTACATGTGAGTAAAACAACTCATTAAAATATATGATATCACAGGGAACTACATCCAATCACTTGTAATAGAACATGACGGAAAATAACATAAGAGGAGTTCCCATGGTGGTTCAGGAGTTCCCATTGTGGCTCAGTGTTTAACAAATCCGACTAAGAACCACGAGGTTGCATGTTCAATCCCCGGCCTTGCTCAGTGGGTTAAGGATCCAGCATTGCCGTGAGCTGTGGTGTAGGTTACAGACGCAGCCTGGATCTCGCGTTGCTGTGGCTGTGTCTAAGGCCAACAGTTACAGCTGCTGTTAGACCCCTAGCCTGGGAACCTCCATAAGCTGCGGGAGCGGACCTAGAAAAATGTAAAAAGAGAAAAAAAAAGATTGTTGTTTATTCAGTGGAGTATGAAGAAAGAAAAGTGCATAACAATCAAAATGTTAGAGTCACCAGTATCTGTATCTAAAGCCTTTGTCATTGAAACAATTAAATATTGTATCTATTGTATTTAGACCAAGATTTAAGCATGGTGACTCTTTGTTTTTCTTCTGGTGCTATAGATCAAAATTTATCTTAAGAAGTGAGAAATCTGCTGTGCATAGGACTGAGTTGAATCCAATGACTTACCAATGATTTCCTCAAATGAAACACCTATGTTTATGTTATTTTGAGACTTCCAAACATCAAGCAGAGGATGAGCAAAACAGCTTAAAACTACTAATAGAAGGAAAAGAAAGTGACTTATCTTTATTTTCCCAGAAAGTCCCTCCCAGATTCATGTAAAATTTTTTCTTAATACATAGAATAAATAACATTTTTAAATGTGGGGTTTCCAAACTAAGAAAAAAAAGCCTCATTTAATCCCTCAAGA
Source organism: Catagonus wagneri (assembly GCA_004024745.2). Taxonomy (NCBI): domain Eukaryota; kingdom Metazoa; phylum Chordata; class Mammalia; order Artiodactyla; family Tayassuidae; genus Catagonus; species Catagonus wagneri. The sequence goes on along the minus strand of PVHT020001258.1, from coordinate 233,129 downwards.
ACTATACAGTATGAATGTATAGTTAAGGCAAATACTGATTTCTCTGTTAATTCAGAACACTGACCTATTACTCATTAAAACACATATACACACAAATGTATTATAAAAAGTAGTTTAGTTTGAATGGTTATATTAACAATAAACCCTATAAAGCAATAAATTATTATCATTAAAATGCATTTCTGTATTGTTCGAGCATTAAAAATACACATATGTTTAGTTCTCTTGTGGTGAATTAGGTTAAAGATCTGACTTTGTCGAGATTGGATTAAGATGGTGGAATAGAAGGACTGGAGCTCAACTTCTATCCCAAATAACAGCAAAACTACAAACAAATGCCGAGCAGCTATCAACCTAATGGACTGTAAACGTCCAAAAAAGATACTCTGCTCCAGAAGACACAGCGGAGACCACATCAAGAGGTAGGAGGGGCAATTACACGGTAGAAGCAACCCCATACCTCCCGGGTGGGAAGCCCCACAGACTGGAAAGTAACTGCATCACAGAGACTCACCTACAGGACTGAGAGTTCTGAGCCTCGCATCAAATCCCCACTCCTGGGGATCAGGCACAGGGAGAAAGAGCCCCTGGAGCATCTGGCATTGAAGGCCAGCAGGGCTTGTGTGCAGGAGCTCCACAAGACTGGGGGAAACAGAGACACCACTCTTGAAAGGCACACACAGACTTTCACATGCACTGGGTCCCAGGGCAAAGCGTCTCCAGAGGAATCTGGGTGGAACTTGACTGCGATTCTTGGAGGATCTCCTGGGAAAACAGGGGTGACTGTGCCTTGTTGTGGGGGAAGGGCATTGGAGGTGAAGCTCTCGGGGACATTCAGCAGCCTGCATTTCTCGGGAGGTGGCCATTTCTGGGAAAAGCTGGTCGCCCCATCAGTGCTGAGACGCCCCAGGCCAAACAACAATTCAGGTGGGATCTCAGCCCCACCCATCAGTAAACAGGCTGCCTAAAGACCCCTCAGGCACACAGCCAGCCTCTAATCTCATCCAGAGACAAAGACCCATCCATCAGAGGGAGAGGAATCAACCCCACCTACCAGTGGGCAGGCATCACTCCCTCCCATCAGGAAGCATACAGCAAGCCCCCTCCACACCAGCTTTAGCCACAGGGGAGGCAAACACCTGAACTAATAAAGGCTACAGCTCTATTGTCGACACAAAGGTCACCACACCAAAAACCTACAAAAATGAAAAGACAGAAAACTCTAACTGAGATAAGGGAGAAAGAGAAAAGCCCAGAAAAACAGCTCAGTGATGAGATTATCAGCCTCCCAGAAAGAGACTTTAGACTGTTGATATTGAAGATGGTGCAAGGCATTGGAAATAGACTGCAGGCAAAGATTGATAATTTACAGGAAACTCTGAGCAAAGAAATACAAACTGTAAAAATTAAACAAGAAGAGATGCAAAATACAATAACTGAAATAAAAAATTCATTAGAGGCAGCCGACAGTAGAATACAGGGGACAGAAGAACGAATCAGTGAGGTGGAGGACAGATTAGTGGAAATCACTAATGCAGAAGAGAAAACAGATAAGAGATTGAAAGGAAATGAGCAGAATCTCAGAGAACTCTGGAATAATGTTAAATGCACCAACATCCGTATCATAGGGGTGCCACAGGGAGAAGAGAGAGAGAAGGGGACAGAAAAAATATTCAAGGAGATTATAGCCAAAAACTTTCCTAATATGGGAAAGGAAACACTCACTCAAATCCAGGAAGCGCAACAAGTACCATATAAAATAAACCCAAGGAGGAACACCCCCAGACACATATTAATCAAAATGACCAAAATCAAAGACAAAGAGAAAATTTTGAAAGCAGCTAGGGAAAAGAAACAAATGACACACAAGGGAACCCCAATAAGGTTATCAGCAGATTTTTCAGCTGAAACTCTGCAGGCCAGAAGGGAGTTGCATGATATACTAAGTTTGATGAAAGGGAAAAACTTCCAACTAAGATTACTTTATCCAGCGAGGCTCTCATTCATATTTGAAGGAGAAATCAAAACCTTTACAGATAAGCAAAAGCTAAGAGATTTCTACAACACTAAACCAGCTTTAAAACAAATCCTAAAGGAACTTCTCTAGGCAGAAAAGAAAAGGCCACAACCAGAATCAAAAACACCGCAAATGACAAGGCCCACCAATAAAAGCATATATACAGTAAAGATACTAAATCATACATGCACAATTATGCTACCCAAAACAGTAATCATGAGAAGAGAGCACAAATGCAGGTCACTGGAGCAGCACGTGCAATTAAGAAACCAACAACTTAATACAATCTCAGTTATATATAGACTCCTATATCAAAACTTCAGGGTAACCGCAAACCAAAAATCTACAATTGATACACAAGCAAATAAGAAAAATCAACTCAAATACAACATTAAAGATAGCCATCTTGTGAGAGGAGACAAGAGAATAAGGGAAGAAAAAAAGAGCAACAAAAACCCCAAACAGTTAATACAATGGCAATAAGGACATATATAACAATAATTACCTTAAATGTTAATGGACTGAATGCCCCAGCCAAAAGACATAGACTACCCAAATGGATACAAAAACAAGACCCGTGTATATGCTGTCTTCAAGAGACCCACTTCACTTCTAGAGACACATACAAATTGAAAGTGAGAGGACGGAAGAAAATATTCCATGCAAATGGGCCTCAAAAGAAAACCGGAGTAGCAATACTCCTATCAGACAAAATAGACTTTAAAATGAAGAACATTTGAAGAGACAAGGAAGGGCACTACATAATGATCAAAGGATCAATCCAAGGAGAAGATATAACCATTTTAAATATCTATGCACCCAACATAGGATCACCACAATATATAAGGCAACTGCTAACAACCTTAAAAGGAGAAATCAACAATAACATCATCATAGTGGGGGACTTTAACACCCCACTTACAGCAATGGACAGGTCATCCAGGCAGAAAATCAATAAGGAAACACAGGCCCTGAATGAAGCATTAGATCAGATGGACTTAATAGATATTTATAGGACATTCCATCCAAAAGCAACAGAACACACATTCTTCTCAAGTGTGCATGGAACATTCTCTAAGATTGATCACATCCTGGGTTACAAATCAAGCCTCAGTAACTTTCAGAAAATTGAAATCATTTCAAGCATCTTCTCTGACACAATGCTATATGACTGGAAATCAAGAACAAGAAAAATATGGCAAAAAATACAAATACGTGGAGACTAAATAACATGAACTAAATAACCAATGGATCACAGAAGAAATCAAGGAGGAAATTAAAAAATACCTAGAAGCAAATGACAACAAAGACACGACACCCCAAAACCTCTGGGATGCAGCAAAAGCAGTTCTAAGAGGAAAGTTTATAGCAATACAAGCCTACCTCAGGAAACAAAAGAAAAAGCTCAAATAAACAACCTAACTTTACATCTAAAGCAGCTAGAGAAGGAAGAACTGACAAGACCTAAAGTTAGTAGAAGAAAAGAAATCATAAAGATCAGAGCAGAAATCAACAAAATAGAAACAAAGAAAATTGTAGAAAAGATCAATGAAACTAAAAGCTGGTTCTTTGAAAAGATCAACAAAATTGATAAACCCTTAGCTAGGCTTATCAAGAAAAAAAAGAGAGAGGACACAAATCAATCAAATTAGAAATGAAAAAGAAGTAACAACAGACATCACAGAAATACAAAGGATCATAAGAGACTACTACATGCAACTATATGGCAATAAAATGGAAAACCTAGAAGTAATGGACAAATTCTTAGAAAAGTACAATCTCCCAAGACCTAACCAAGACGAAATAGAAAATATGAATAGACAAATCACAAGTTCTGAAATTGTAACTGTGATTAAAAAACTTCCAACAAACAAAAGTCCAGGACCAGATGGTTTCACAGGTGAATTCTATCAAACACTTAGAGAAGAGCTAACGCCTATCCTTCTGAAACTCTTCCAAAAAATTGCAGAGGAAGGGACACTGCCAAACTCATTCTATGAGGCAACCATCACCCTGATACCAAAGCCAGACAAAGATACCACAAAAAAAGAAAATTACAGGCCAATCTCACTGATGAACATAGATGCAAAAATTCACAACAAAATACTAGCCAACCAAATCCAACAATACATTAAAAGGATCGTACACCACGATCAAGTGGGATTTATCCCAGGGATGCAAGGATTCTTCAATATCCGCAAATCAATCAGTGTGATACACCACGTTAACAAACTGAAGAATAAAAACCATATGATCCTCTCCATAGATGCAGAAAAAGCCTTTGACAAAATCCAACACCCATTTCTGATAAAAACCCTTCAGAAAGTGGGCATAGGGGGAA
>PVHT020001258.1:165283-227771 GCA_004024745.2 Catagonus wagneri | reverse complement strand
AAATCCACGCATCCGTAGTCAACTAATCTATGATAAAGGAGGCAAGAATATACACTGGACAAAAGACAGCCTCTTCAATAAGTGGTGCTGGGAAAACTGGACAGCTACATGTAAAACAATGAAACTAGAACACTTCCTAACACCATGCACAAAAATAAACTCAAAATGGATTAAAGATCTAGATATAAGACAATATACTATAAAACTCTTAGAGGAAAACATAGGCCAAACACTCTCTGACATAAATGATAGCAACGTCTTCTCAGATCCATGTGTCAGAGTAAGGACAATAAAAAGAGAAATAAACAAATGAGACAATTAAACTTCAAAGTTTCTACACAGCAAAGGAAACCCTAAACAAAATGAAAAGACAACCCACAGAATGGGAGAAAATATTTGCAAATGATTCAACTGACAAGGGATTAATCTCCAAAATTTACAAATACCCCCTGTAGCTCAATACCAAAGAAATAAACAACCCCATCCAAAAATGGGCAGAGCATCTAGGCAGACAGTTCTCCAAAGAAGACATGCAGATGGCAAATAAACACATGGAAAGATGTTCAACATCACTCCTCATTAGAGAAATGCAAATCAAAACCACTATGAGGTACCACCTTACACCAGCCAGAATGGCCATCATCAAAAAGTCTACAAACAAGAAGTGCTGGAGAGGGTGTGGAGAAAAAGGAACCCTATTACACTGTTGGTGGGAATGCAAATGGGTGCAATCACTGTGGAAAACAGTATGGAGATTCCTCAGAAAACTCAAAATATAATTACCATTCGATCCAGCAATCCCACTCCTGGGCATCTATCCAGCAGACACCATGACTCGAAAAGACACATGTACTCCAGTGTTCATTGCAGCACTCTATGCAATAGCCAGGTCATGGAAACAACCTAAATGCCCATTTACAGAATAGTGGATAGGGAAGACATGGTACATACACACAATGGAATGTTTCTCAGCCATTAAAAGGAACGAATTACCAACATTTATAGCAACATGGATGGACTTAGAAATTATCATGCGAAGTGAAACCAGTCAGACAATTAGACAGCAACACCCAATGCTACCGCTTACATGTGGAAACTAAAAAGACACAATTAACCTTTTTACAGAACAGTCAATGACTCACAGACTTTGGAAAACCTTGGTTTTTCAAATAAGACAATCTGGGGTGTGGGGGGATGCACTGGGTGTTTGGGATACAAAATCTGTAAATTTGACTTGTGATGATTTATGTATACCTATAATTGAAATAAAATCCATTAAGAAAATAACGAAAAATAGAAAAAAAAAGATCTATCTTTGTCACTGAAGTGGCTTTGGTTACTGCTATGGCAGAGGTTTGATCCCTGGCATAGGAAATTCCACATGCTTCAGGCATGGCCAATAAATAAATAGTAATAATATCTTGTTTTCATGCTCTCTCTCAAGAATCCATATATTACATACAAAATATTTAATGAGTAAAATCAGATACAAAAGAGGACTTAGGTGATAGAAAGAAACAAAGTTAAAAGAAATTAAAAATACCCAAATTTTGAAAAATTCACCAATAGGTGGTCTACTAAAGGAATACATTAAAATATATGTGTTAATTGATATACTTTTTGGGAAACGGTAGCTTCATTTGATTCTAACCATTATTTAATTGATGTATTTGAATCAGCACCATTGTGCAAGATAAAAAATATTATATTTGAACTCTAAGACTTTATATTGAAAGCTCAGATTTAACACTCAGTGTTACCTAGGAAAGTAATTTTATCCTTCAAATCAGAGGATAACTAAGATTGATCAAGTTTTCTGTCCATGTCTTATTCATCTACATGAAAATGGTTACACTACAGAATTCTAATTTGAGATGAATTAAAATATGTTTTATTAAAGAATTAATTATATGTGAAGGATGCTCACATATGAAATATTTTTTAATTTTTTTCAAATTTTTCTTAAGTCCAGCAAATAAATAAGGAGCCATGAAATCAAATTTTTATCAAAGACTTTAGCAACGAATGGACTCCAGATCAGAATCTAAGTATCTCTTGTTTTAGTTATACTTAAGTTATATGGCACAATATACATTAAAATATCATTCTTATGTGATTAAACCCAGTAAATACCAATATTTAGTGATGTAGAGCACCTTAGAAATGCATCTCTTTCATTACATCCTGATGTGGGACATGTCAATAAAACTTAAATCTCTGATAACTTTGTCCACAATGATTTTCTGATAACTCTCATTATCTCTGGTTTTGTATTGCAAGACATTGAATGAAGATGTCTTTTATTGCAAATAATGTAGAGCAACTATCTACTTCCCTGTAAGGAAATGTAGGAGTGGCAATAAAAAATATAGAGTTCATTTACTTCATCCAAGATGCTCTTGAAACAGGGATTTCTGTCAAATAATATTTAATAAAATTAGAACTAATTGTTTTTATATCTAGCTGATTTCACTGTGAGATAAAGAAGCTATGAAGATGTAACATAAGGTCATTGTTCTGGAAAACTAAAATGATTTCCTAAACTCTTAAAAATCTGGGAAACATACAGTGTTAGACATGAGAACAATATCAAAAGCTTTAAGCTTGGGGAAAAAAAGCTGTGATAGCGGCAACCATAAATCATGAAAGTGGCTACAAGAGGTTATGAATTGTACATTCTTTATTTTATGTAATCTACCCAGCTATCTGCAAACTAAATAATTCAGTATTTTCTTATAGATGACAAAATTGAAGACCACCTAGACCTATGAAATGAGGGAGCTCACATAACAAGTTGCTAGTAGCACCAGGATTATTTAAGTACAAATTTCTCTGTTGCTACATAGTGTGCTGAGCTATTTCCAATGACCCATCACAGGCTACTTGTGACATCCATAATTTTGGAACTGCCATCCCCTAGAAACAATACAAAATAACATGCTTATATATTTGAAATTTTTTCAAATGCATCTTAGTAGATAGGAAAATAACATAAAACACACAAAACAAAAAAGTTGATGTAGCTTCTAGAGTAATCAGCTAAATAGTGAAATGAATTCTAAATTCTTTTATATCCCTCCATGAGGAAAAATAATAAAATGGTATATGATCAAGAGCTGATTACCGATTTTCTTTCCACTTAATAATTTTCCTAAAGTTTAAATACAGCCATTTATTTCTACTCCCCTTATTCTGACTCTTATCTCTCATCAGGTAAATTGAAATGATTTTCAAATTTATACCTATATTGAACTAAATATGTAGAGAATCTTTCCTATTTCCCCTACTGTGTTCTCTTAAATTTCCTCATTCAGTCTTTAATTCTGAAGTTAACTAAAATAGCTATATCAGAGTTAAATATTGAAGCATGGAATCTAGTTTGAGATTCAAGTTTATAGCTTCTAAAATATTTTTGTGATAAGAAAAGCCTTTTGTCTTACCTGTGGAAATGAACCACTAATGCAAAGTTTGCTACAAATATTAAGAAATTGGACTCTTATACCAGGTTCTCCGGCTCTTCCTGAAATCCTCAGGGATGCTTCAAGGACAACACACACTAATTCTCTTCTGGGATAGAAAAGATGATTTCCCTCTTTTTTTTTGGTGATTAAGAAAAGCAAGATTCTACATGCAATGAACTAAATGGTAAAAAAATGATTACATGGATGCACTGATGATTACAGTGATGTCTTAGGGGAAGAAGGATATGCATAGAACTTGAAAGGAGAGATGTAATGATATAGTACATAGTCCTAGCTCTGATAATAACAGCTACACCAATGGGTTGATAATTTACTTTTCCTGAAATCTAGTTTCCTCTTTTGGGGAATATAACATTATTTTCAGAATTTCATAAACATTTATATAATGAAATAACGAAAGCATAACCTAAGACAGACTTCATTATCATTAAAGATTGTAGATATTTAAATTTCAAAGTGCTACACCTCTAAGTGGTATGAGAGATATATATAAGCTAGTTGAGAGTTTAATACTGAAGATATATAAATTCATATATAGTGTAAAAATAACTCAAATTTTATGTAGTAAAACATTACAATATTAGAGATCTGGCAGAGATAAAGATCAAATTTTTGAGTTGTGTTGTCTTGCAGATCTGATATATGAATTTATGTATTATTTCCTGGCTTTGTACTAAATGAAGTTCTTTTAAGAATTGTTAAACATAGCCAAATGTTGAAGTTCGACACCCAGAGATGCCAAGAAAGAAAGAAAGAAAGAAAGAGAGAAAGAAAGAGAGAGAGAAAGAAAGAAAGAAAGAAAGAAGAAAGAAAGAGTAAGGAAATGGAAAGATGGAAGGCAGGAGGGGAAGGAACAAAGAATGAAAAAAGATACTAGATTGAAAATAATGTAAATGTCTATCAACAATTGAATGCATACTGTTTATGTCCATTATCTTTACTCATTCTTGAACATGTTTTAGGATGGAATTTCTGACATATCCACAGTGTTGTGCTGACAATGATAAAAAAAAAATTCCTCAAACATCATACTTAGCAGATTAGTCTATCACCCCCAACAAGTCTACTCATGATAAGGACCCATTTTACTGAAAGTAAAGAATCACTTATTTAATTGTGTTAGAATCCCCATGAGTGAGGCCAGGGATTGATCGAACATCCTTAGGTTCATTATCACTGAGCCATGATGGGAACTCTCATTTTTTTTAATTGCAGTGTAGTTGATTTACAATATTATATCAGCAATTTTACAGATTATACTTGATTAAAAGTTATTACAAGATAAGGTCTATAAGTTCCTGTGCCACGTAAAATAACCTTATTACTCATCTATTTTATACATAGCAGTTGCATCCTTTAATTTAAAATTCAAGGAGTTCCCTTCGTGGCTCAGTGGTTAACGAATCCGACTAGGAACCATGAGGTTGTGGGTTCAGTCCCTGGCCTTGCTCAGTGGGTTAAGGATCCGGCGTTGCCGTGAGCTGTGGTGAAGTTTGCAGATGCGGCTCGGATCCCACATTGCCGTGGCTGTGGCAAAGGCTAGCGGCTACAGCTCTTGCTAGACACCTATCCTGGGAACCTCCATATGCTGCGGGTGTGGCTCTGCATAAAAGGCAAAAAGACAAAAAAATAAATAAAATTCAAGAAAATTAAAAAACCACTGGAATGTAATAGAGAGTCCTACACTTGCCCAACCTAAATGGGTACACCTTATTAGAAAAGGTGGCACTGCATAATTGTGGAGAAAAGATGATCTTTAATAAATAACACTGAAAAGAAGATGTAATTATGCCGAAATCAATGAAATGTTACCCTTATTTCATGTCATTAATGAAAAAAATTATTTTTAATTTGTAAACATGAATAAGAAATGAAACACGGTAAAGCTTTTAAAGGATAATATAGATTATCTTCAAAATATTAGTTGGAAAATATTTTTAAATTAAAGACATAGCACAAAGATTGATAATTTGAACTGCATTGAGTAAGAAGTGATCTTCATCCAATGAAGTCATTCAGCACAAAGGAAATATACCTTTTAGAAAGAAGTGCTCCAAATTAAAAACAAAATTCAAAAGAAAAATTTTCAAATAACTTGAACAAGGACACTATAAAAAATCATAATAGGAGTTCCTGTTGTGGCTCAGTGCATTAAGGACCCAATGCTCTGTGAGGAGGAAGGTTCAATATCTGACCTTGCTCAGTGGGTTCAGGATACTGCACAAGCTGCAGCATAGGTCTCAGATGCTGCTCAGATCCAGTGTTTCTGGTAGCTATGGCTTAGGCCACAACTGCAGCTACAATTCCACTCCTAGCTTAGGACCTTCTGCATGCTGTCAGTGTGGCTGTAAAAGATAAAGAAAAAAAATTGCAGCAGCTAAAAACAACAGAAAATAACTCTACTGCAACTAAAAAAATGCAAATGATTTTCATGACAAATGAGATCCATGGCCTTAAAACAAACCGAGTCTTGATACACCCATCAGAGTGACAAAAACTTGAAAAGACTGATGATAGATTATATAAAACACAGACAACTGGATCTCTCATTAAACATTTTTAATACTCCAATTAGAATTTAGCCTACCTTCAACCAGAGAATCTTATTCATGGTTATGTATTTGGCAGAACTGCTTCACCTCTGTGCCAGGGGGACACCTACCAAAATGTTCCTCTTTGCATCATACAAGAGGGCAAACCTTTATCAAATCAAAATGGAAAAATAGTTGTATCAATTTCACATAAAGAAAAAGAAGAGAGTGATCAAAACAAAACACTATTATATCCAAGATAAATGAGACATATGGTTGAACGTAATGGGCCCTAAACATACTTCATATTTCCTTTAGATCAGACTAGATGACAATATATTTGGATGCCTACTGATTTCAGGACTCTTACTGGAAAGAAGAGTGGATAGGACCTGTGAATGTCTGCTTTCTAGGATTCCCATGACTGATGATTCATAAGTGTTTTCTGTAGAGCCGAGTACTTGAATCAAACAAAGACTGGAAAATATGAAAAGAAATATATCAAAATGTTCACACATGAGAGATTTTTTCCTGTTTATTTTCCCCTTTATTTTCCAAATTTTCTTTAATGAATACATCATGTCTATAATGAAAACCTAATGTTCTTTACTTTTTTGATGTCACGCTTCTACCTTAACCTGAAACCAAATCAGTCATATCAATAACCCTTTTCCTTAAAACAGGCAATCATTTGGTCACAAAAAAATAACCCATGATTGAACCCTGATGATATCACTGAATTGTTTTGGATAGATGAACAAAACCTTATATAAATGAAATAAAAATAATCTGCATAAAATTTCCAATATTTAAAACTGGTAAAGAAATAACTTCCATTTCCGGTTGTGATGTTCTAGTCTATCTCCTTGCCAAAACTACTAGACAAATTAGAATAAATTATAGTACTCCTATTTCAGATGTGTCACAACTGCTGAAGAAAAAAAAAAGTAGATGACAATATGAAGTATATATTCATTTCAGGCCACAACTGATCATTCACACTTGGTATACAAACAATGCTGCCAACTGCAAAATTACACAAACTCATATATATGCAAGTTTCATGGGTTCAAGAAGTAAGTGATGGTGCCCAATTACCCTCCAAATGGTGTGGGCATTTGAATTCTCACAAGGCTACACAGCCTGTTTTCCCAAGAGATTGCAAAGACTTCCTAATAAACTCTATCTTTGTACTCTTTAAAGTTTCATTCCTTTATAATACAAAAAAAAACTCTAAAAAGAACTTATTTATAAAACAGAAACAGATTCCAAAATAAAATTTATGGTTATCGAAGGGGAAACATGGGGATGGGGGAATATATACGAATAAGAGTTGGTGATTAACATATACACACAATATTTATATATAAAATATATAACTAACAAGGACCTACTGTGTGGTACAGGGAGATCTACTCAGTATTCTGTAATACCTATACAGGGAAATAATCTGAAAAATAATAGATATATGTATATAAATAAGGGAATCACTTTGCCATAAAACCTGAAATTAACATAGTATTGTAAGTAACCAAATGAAATCCATGATACATCTGTCTGCATAATAAAAATTTAAAAGGACAAACTATAGAAAGTATGTGAAACATGTGAAGCCATAGGAACACTCCATGAGGCTAGTACATGAATTGGTGTCCAAATTAAAAACAGCTTGCACTAATCAAGAAAATTTTGCTCCTAGATATGCATCCAGCAGGACTGCTTTCACCTTTGTGTTAGAGGATACTTGCAAGAATGTTTATCTTAGCATCATTCAGAATATTAATTACTTGTCCTACTAGTATAGAAAATGATTCTGATAATTTTATACTAATGACAATAAGTGAGTTATCAAAAAGAGAAAAAAATTACAAAAAAACAAATGAAACATATTGTTGAGCATAAGCTGTCTTATTAATATTATGTATGCCTGTACAGAAAAGTTTAGAAGACATAATTTAAGGATACCTGCTCATTTAATGACATTGGAAAAATGAATTTATGGGGGTATCTGTAACCTCCATATTTTTCCGTAGCTGACTTGTGCGGTAGTTACAAAGATGCTTGCTGCATAATGCTATATGTAACTGACAATTCATAGACTTTTTTCCTATAGGTCATAGGATTTAAAAAACAAAAACAAAAATATGCCTAGAATAAAAGGGAGAAAATACACAGAAGTGTTTGCCCATGAGAGATAGTTTTATTTTAGTTTTCTCTCTATACCTATTTTTTAATGAGCACATCATATTTACGATGAAAATAAATCTAATTCTCTTTATCCTTTTAATGTCGTGTTTCCATTTTAGTCTGAAAATACCAGACTAAATAGATTTTAATTTAATAAATAAATCAGTTAAATGAATTTTCCTTTTCCTTAAAACAAATAATCATCCATTAAGAAAACATGATCCAATATTGGTGATGCTGTTCTATAATTCTAGATAAATAAATGAATCATTCTATAAATGGAAATACTTGAAAATAAGCCACATATAATTTCTAACATTCAAAACAAATAAAGAAATAAATTCCATTTCTGGTTGTGATCACAGCAAGCCATTCTTCCTGTTCAAACCACTAGATACATTTGAATAAATTATAAAACTCTTATTTGGAGAGCATCATATAGCTTTAGAGGAAAGGATGACAATATCAAAATTCTGTCTTTAATCAGAAAGAGATCAGACATGTGATCATTTATGTTTGGTTGGCTTACAATATTTGGCAAGTAAAATCAATGCTGACAAATTCAAAATTTTATGAATTCATGGGTGCAAATTTTATTGATTCAGAGATATTGCTCTATGCCCCTTCCTTGCCACTGGGCCTGTGGATTTGCACTCTCCCTATCAGTGTGCAAATGTGTTTTCCCAGGAGACTGCAAAGAGTTTGTCAGATATATTAGCAACTAAAGTAATACAGTTTAGATTTTATTCTATTTTCCTGAATAAGTTGAGCAACTTTCTGTATGTTTAAAAGATTATTTCCTTCCATGAACTGTGCCTTCAGATTTGTTCTATTTTTCTAATATTATTTTTATTTTACATTTATTTATGTATTTATTTATTTATTTATTTATTTATTTACTTTTACTTTTTAGGGCTGCACCTGCAGCGTATGGAATTACCCAGGCTAGGGGTTGAATCAGAGCTGCAGCTGCCAGCCTACACCACAGCCACAGCAATGCCAGATCCATACTGAGTCTGTGATCTATACCGCAACTCAGGGCAATGCCAGATCCTTAACCCATTGAATGAGGCCAAGGATTGAACCTGCATACTCAGGGGTTCTAGTCAGATTCATTTACACCGAGATATGATGGGAACTCCCTATTTTTCTAATTTTATTTTAGACCCTTCCTTGATAATTAAAAAGAAGTTATTCATAATGGAAAATAGAAAAATTTCCAAGATGTGACATACATTTTGTAACTTCATCAGTGCTAGTTTAACTTTATCTTTGGTGTATATTTATTTCCATCAATTAGAATTATTTATTTTTATGTAGTCATTTTTTCTTTTTACTTTTTCATTTTTTTAATTAAAGTATCACTGATTTACAATGTTGTACCAATTTTTGCTGTACAGCAAAGTGACCCAGTCAAACATATATATTGTAGTAAATTTTTTTCAGTTCTTATGTCCTGCATTCTAATTTTGAGACATAGTTAAACTTTCCTCGCCTCACCAGCAAATAATCAAATTATACAACATTCTGTTTAGAGCGCTTTCACTATTCCCCTTTCTACTATATTTAAATCTTGGCATCATTTAAAGTTTTCCTATCATAGTATGAAGTAAAATATTAATAAAAAATCTATAATTTTCCTCAAAGGCTACAATGCTGTGTCAGTAACACTAATTTAAAATTTTCTAATTTGCAATTTTGTTATACCATCTTGGTATTGGATAATGAGTTCTCATTTTCATTTGAGTGCTTTTTTTCTGAATTTTCTTCTCTTAACCCCATGGTAAACATTATAGGGAGCAAGGATACTGTAATGACATTGAAACTTGTTATATAAATAATTTACTTCAATGGAATGAGTTATATTTACAGAGACTGACTTCTGATATTTTGGTATTGAAATTTCAGCAGACAGTTTTCATCAATTATGCTTATCTGTGTGCACAATAATAATTATTTTCAAATTAAAAATCATTCATATTTTTAAGAAACTTTTCTAACACATTGTATATGTTATCAATATATAAATGTTGGTATGCATATGTAAACAGTAAAACATTCTATGTGTATTTCTTTAACTTTATTGTGCAATGTCTGTTCTCATTAAAACTTTTGAGAAGGGATGATATTGTTAATTGCAAAACAGATTCTGCTGTATTGCATTTTGGAAGCTGTGTCATTCATTTCCATGTAGTTGTGACTACAACTTTTAAAAATCATGTAGCAAAAGGTTTTAATTTATTTTATTTTATTTTATATTTTATTGTAGTCTTTTGAGGACTGCACATGTGGCTGTGGCATATAGAGGTTCCCAGACTTGGGGCTGAATCGGGACTGTAGCTGCCAGCCTATGCTACAGCACAGCAACACAGGATCCGAGCCACATCTGGGACCTACACCACAGGTCACAGCAAAGCTATATCATTAACCCATTGAGCAGGGCCAGGGATTGAACCTTCATCCTCATGGATAATAGTCAGGTTTTAACCACGGAGGCATGATGGTAACTCCATGTTGCAAGAGGTTTTAAATAAAAAGCATGCATCTAGGAGTTCCCATTGCGGCTCAGTGAGGCCACAGTGAGTTCCACTGTGGCTCAGTGAGTTCCTGTTGTGGCGCAGATCGATGAACGCGGACGACGCGCGCGTGGATCAACAAACGCAGATGACGCGCGCGCGGATCGACGAACCCCGACGATGCTCGCGCGGATCGAGGAACGCAGATGACGTGCGCGTGAATCGAAGAACGCTGACGATGCACCCGCGGATCGACGAACGCCCACGACGTGCGCTTCGGATCGACGATCGCCGACGATGCGTGCGTGGATCGACGAATGGCTACGTTGCGTGCGGGCGGATCAACGAACGCCGATGTCGCGCGCGCACGGATCGACGAACGCCGACGAAACGCGCGCGGATCGACAAACGCCGACGACGTGCACGCGGATCGTCGAACGCCGACAACGTGCGCACGGATCGATGAACGCCGATGACGTGCGCTTTGGATCGACGATTGCCGACGACGCACGTGCGGATCGACGATCGCCAAAGATGCACGCGCGCAGATCGACGATCGCCGATGTCGTGCGTGCACTGATCGACGAACGCCGAGGATGCGCGTGCGCGGATCGACGAACGCCGACGACGCACGTGCGGACCGACCAACACTGCCGACACGCGCTTCAGATCAACGATCGCCGACGACGTGGGCGCGCGGATTGACGAACGGCAATGACGTGCGCGCGTGGATCGACGATTGCTGAAGACGTGTGTGCAGATTGACGATCGACGAGGAAGGGCATGCAGATTGACGATCGCTGAAGACACGCGTGTGGATTGACGATCACCGACAATGCCTGCGCGGATCGACGAACGCTGACGAGGCACGCGCGTGGATCGACGAACGCTGACGACGCGCGCGCGGATTGACGAACACTGACGACGCCTGCGTGGATCGACAAACGCCGACGATGCGCACGTGCGGATCGATGAATGCCGACGACACGCGCGCGTGGTTCGACGATTGCTGACAACGTGCACGCGGATTGACGAACGCCGACGACGCATGTGCGGATCCATGAATGCCGATGACGCGCACATGCGGATCGACGAACACAGATGAGGCATGCGCGGATCGACGATCACCGAAAACGCACACGCGGATCGACGATCGCCGAAGAAGGGCGCGTGGATCGAAGAACGCCGACGACGCACGGGCGCGGATCGACGAACGCCGACGACGCGCACACGGATCGATGAACGCCGACGACGAGCACATGCGGATCGACGAACGCCGAAGACACGTGCGTGCATCGACGAACATGGACGATGCGCGCGCAGATCGAAGAACGCCGAAGACACGTGCTCATCAACGAACGTGCAAGACGCGTGCGCGGATCGACGATCGCCAACGACGCGCGTGTGGATCGATGATCACCGACATCGCGCACGCAGATCGACGAACGCCGACGACATGCGCGCGGATCAAAGAACGCCGATGACGCACGCGCGGATCGACGAACGCCGACGAAGCTCACGCGCTTATTGATGAACGACGACGACGCGCGCGCGGATTGACGTTTGCCGAAGATGCGTGTGCGGATCGACGATCGACGACGAAGGGCACGCAGATTGACGATCGCTGAAGACACGCGTGTGGATTGACGATGGCCGACAATGCCTGCGCGGATCGACGAACGCCGATGACGCGCGTGCATGGATCGACGAACTCTGACGACGCGCGCGCGGATCGACGAACGCCAACGACGCCCGCGTGGATCGACAAACGCCGAAGACGCGCACGCGTGGATCGACGAATGCCGACGACACGTGCGTGTGGTTCGACGATTGCTGAAGACGCGTGCGTGGACCGACGAACGCCGAGGACCCGCGTGCGCAGATTGACGATCACCGAAAACGTGCACGCGGATTGACAATTGCCGACGAAGGGCGCGCGGATCAAAGAACGCCGACGATGCACAGGCGCGGATCGACGAACACCGACGACGTGCGTGCGGATCGACGAATGACGACGACGAGCACGTGCGGATCGATGAACGCCGAAGACACGCGCGCGCATCGACGAACATGGACGATGCGCACGCAGATCGAAGAATGCTGAAGACACATGCTCGGATCGACGAACCTGCACGACGCGCGCGTGGATCAACGAACGCCGACAACACGCACGCGGATCGACGATCGCTGATGACACGCGCGTGGATCGACGAAGGAGGACTAGGCGCGTGCGGATCGACGATCGCCGACGACGTGTGTGTGGATCGACGATCACCGACGTCGCGCACGCGGATCGACGAACGCCGACGACACGCGCGCGGATCGAAGAACGCCGATGATGCGCGTGTGGATCGACGAACGCCGACGAAGCTCGCGCGCTTATCGGCGAATGCCGACGACGTGCGCGCGGATCGATGAACATGGACCACGCTCGCACGGATGGACGAACGCCGAAGACGCACGCGTGGATCGTCAAATGCCGACGACGCACAGGTGTGGATCGACGAACGCCGACGATGTGCGCGTGCTTATCGATGAATGCCCACGACGCGCGCGAGGATTAATGAACACCGATGACGCTCGTGTGCTTATCGACGAACGCCGACCACGCGCGCACGAGGATCAATGAACTCCGATGACGCGCGCGCGGATCGACGAACACGGACCCCGCACGAGCAGATCGACGAACACCGACGAGGCGCATGCGCGGATCGACGAATGCCGATGACACGCGTGTGGATTGACGAAAGCTGCCGACGCGCACTTCGGATCAATGATCGCCAACGACACGGGCGCACGGATTAACGAACGGCGATGAAGGGCACGCAGATCGACGATCGCTGAAGACACGCGCGTGGATCGACGATCGCCGACAATGCCTGTGCGGATCAATGAACGCTGACGATGCGTGCGCGCGGATCGACGAACGCCGACGACGCGCACGCGGATCGATGAATGCCGACGACGCCCGCGTGGATCAACGAACACCGACGACGCGCACGTGTGGATCGACGAACGCCGATGACATGCGCGCGTGGTTCGACGATCGCCGAAGACGCGTGCGCGGAGCGACGAACGCCGATGACATGTGCGCGTGGTTCGACGATCGCCGATGATGCTTGCGCGGATCCATGAACGCCGATGATGCGTGCGTGCAGATCGACAAACGCGGACGACGCACGCGCGAATCGACGAACGTCGACGACGCGCGCGTGGATCGATGATCACCGACGACGCGTGCGCGTATTGACGATCGCCGACTACGCGCGCGTGGATCGAAAAACACCGACGACGCGCGTGCGCGGATCGGCGAACGCCGACGACGCGCGCGCACGAATCGACGAACGCCAACGACGCGCGTGCGCTTATCAATGAATGCCGACGACATGCGCGTATCGACGAACGCCGATGACGCGCTCATGTATCATCGAATGCCGACGACGCTCGCACTCTTAAGGACGAACGCCGACGACGCACACGTGCGGATCGATGAACTCCGACGACACGTGCACAGATCGACAAACGCGGACCACGCACACGTGGATCGACGAACGAAGACGAGGCGCGTGCGCGGATCGACGGACGCCGACGACGCGCGCGCGGATTGACGGACGCCGACGATGCACTCGCGGATCGACGAGTGCTGAAGACGCGTGCGCGGATCGACGAACGATGATGACGCACGCGTGCGGATCGAAGAACGCCAACAACGCGCGCGCGGATCGACGAACACGGATGACGCGCGCGCGATTCGAAGAATGCCGAAGACACGCGCGTGGATCGAAGAATGCCGACGACGCATGCGTGGATCGAAGAACACTGAAGACACGTGCGCGGATCGACGAACGCCGACGACATGCGCGCGGATCAAAGAACGCCGACGACTCGCGTGTGGATTGACGAACGCCGACAACGCTCGTGTACTTATTGATGAATGACAATGACGCGTGCATGCGGATAGACAAACTCCAAAGACACGCGCAAGATCAACGAACGTGAAACACGCACGCGCGAATCGACGAACGCCGATGACGTGCACGCGGATCGATGAACGCTGATGATGCGCGCACGGATCGACGAACGCCGACGTCGCGCACGCGCGGATCGACGAACACCGATGACGCTCGCGTGCTTATGGACGAATGCCTATGATGCGCACGCTGATTATTGAACACGGACCATGCGCGCGTGGATCGATGAACGCCGATGAGGCACGCGCGTGGATATACGAATGCCTACGATGCGCATGCGGACAACGAACGCCGAAGACGCGCACGTGGATCGATGAACAAGAACGACGCACGCGCGGAATGACCAACACAGCTGACGTGCGCTTCGGATCGACGATCACCGACGAAGCGCGCATGGATCGATGATCACCAACGATGCATGTGCGCGGATCAACGAAGGCCAATGACGCACGCGCGCGGATCGCCGATTCTCGAAAACGCGCACGCAGATCGACGATTGCCGATGAAGGGCACGTGGATCAAAGAACGCAGACGACGCACGCACTGATCCATGAACGCCGATGACGCACGTGTGCGGATCGACGAATGCAGATGACGTGTGCACAGACCGATGAACGCCGAGGGTGCGCGCGCGCGGATTGACGATCGCCGAAAACGCGCACGAGGATCGACGATCGCCGAAAAGGGCGCGCGGATCGAAGAACGCTGACGACGCACGGGCGCGGATCGACAAACGCCGATGGCGCACGCGTGGATCGACGAACGCCGACGACGAGCACGTGCAGATCGATGAACACCGAAGACACGTGCGCGCATCGATGAACATGGACGACGCGTGCGCAGATCGAAGAACGCCGAAAACACGTGCTCGGATCGACGAACGCCGACGACGCCCACGTGTATCCATGTACGCCGACGACGCGCACACGTGGATCGACGAATGCCGACGACACACGCGCGTGGTTCGACGATTGCCGACGACATGCACGCGGATCGACAAATGCCGATGACGCACGCACAGATCCATGAACGCCGATGACGCATGCGTGCGGATCGACAAACGCAGACGACGCGCACGCGGACCGACGAACGCCGAGGACACGTGCGCGCGGATCGACGATCGCCGAAAAGGTGCACGCGGATCGACGATCACCGATGCAGGGTGTGCGGATCGAAGAATGCCGACGACGCACGGGCGCGGATCGACGAATGCCAATGATGCGCGCGCAGATCGATGAATGACGACGACAAGCACGTGCGGATCGACGAACGCTGAAGACACGCGCGCGCATCGACGAATATGGACGACGCGCGTGCAGATCAAAGAACGCCGAAGACACGTGCTCGGATCGACAAACGTGCAAGATGCGCACGCGGATCGACGAACGCCGACAACACGCGTGCGGATCGACGATCGCCGACGACGCGCGCGTGGATCAACGAACGAGGACTAGGCGCGTGTGGATCGACAAACGCCGATGACGCGCACGCTGATCGATGATCGCCGACGACGCGCGTGCGGATCGACGATCGCCGACGACGCGCACGCGCTTATCGACAAATGCCAATGATGCACGTGAGGATTAATGAACACCGACGACGCTCGCATGCTTATCGATGAACGCCAACCACGCGCGCACGTGGATCAATGAACTCCGACGATGCGCACGCGCGGATCGACGAACACAGAGCATGCACGAGAGGATCGACGAACGCCGAAGAGGCGCACGCGTGGATCGATGAACGCCGACGACATGCGCGCGGATTGACGAAAGCTGCCGACGCACGCTTCGGAACAACGATCGCCGACCACACGGGCACGTGGATTGAAGAACGGCGACGAAGGGCACGCAGATCGACGATCGCTGAAGACACGCGCGTGGATCGACGATCGCCGACAATGCCTGCGCGGATCGATGAACGCTGACGACGCGTGCGCACGGATCGACGAACGCCGATGACGCACGTGCGGATCGACAAACGCCGACGACGCCCGCATGGATCGACGAACGCCGATGACGCGCACGTGCGGATCAACGAACGCCGACGACATGTGCGCGTGGTTCGACGATCGCCGATGATGCGTGCGCGGATCGACGAACGCCGAAGACGCATGCGCGGATCCATGAACGCCGATGATGCGTGCGTGCGGATCGACAAACGCGGACGATGCACACGCTAATAGACGAACATCGATGATGTGCGCGTGGATCGACGATCGCCGAAAACGCGCGCGCGTATTGACGATCGCTGACTACACGCGCGTTGATCGACGAACGCCGATGACGCGCGCACGCTGATCGATGAACGCCGACGATGCGTGCGCGCGGATCGATAAATGCCGAGGATGAGCGCGCACGGATCGATGAAAGCCGACGACGTGCACGCACAGATCGATGAACGCCAACGACGCGCGCATGGATCGACGAATGCCGATGACGCGCGCGCGCTTATCGACGAACGCCGACAACGTGCGCGTATCGAGGAACGCTGACGACGCGCCCGTGGATCGTCGAATGCCGACGATGCTCGCGCTCTTATCGACAAATGCCGACGACGCGCATGTGCGGATCGATGAACTCTGACGACACATGCACAGATCGACAAATGCGGACCATGCGCGCGCGGATTTACGAACGCAGACGAGGCACGTGCGCGGATCGATGGACGCCGACGACGTGCGTGCGGATTGACAGACGCCGACGACACGCTCGCGAATCGACGAGCGCCGCAGACGCGCACGCAGATCGACGAACGATGATGACGCACGCGCGCAGATCGAAGAACGGTGACGACGCGTGCGGATCGACGAACACGGATGACGCGTGCGCGGTTCGAAGAATGCCGAAGACACGCGCGTGGATCGAAGAATGCCGACGATGTGTGCGTGGATCGAGGAACGCCGAAGACACGCGCATGGATCGACGAACACCGACGACACGCATGCGGATCGAGGAACGCCGATGACGCACACGCGGATCCATGAACGCCGATGACGCACGCGTGCGGATCGACGAACGCAGACGACGTGCACGCAGACCAACGAACGCCGAGGAACCGCGCGCACGGATCGACGATCGCCGAAAACGCGCATGCGGATCGCCGATCGCCGATGAAGAGCGCGCAGATCGAAGAACGCCGATGACGCACGGGCGCGGATCGACAAACGCCGACGACGCGTGCGTGGATCGAAGAACGCCGATGACGAGCATGTGCGGATCGACGAATGCCGAAGACACGTGCGCGATCGACGAACATGGATGACGCGCACGCAGATCGAAGAACGCCAAAGACACGTGCTCGGATCGACGAACGTGCACGACGCGCGCGCGGATCGACGAATGCTGACAACACGCGCACGGATCGACGATCGCCAACGACGCGCGCCTGGATCGACGAACGAGGACTAGGCGCATGCGGATCGACAAACGCCGATGACGCGCGCGCGGATCGACGATTGCCGACGACACGCGCGCGGATCGAAGTACGCCGATGACGCACGCGCGGATCGACGAACGCTGACGAAGCTCACGCGCTTATTGATGAATGATGACAACACGCGCGCTCGGATCGATGATTGCTGAAGACGCGTGTGCGGATCGACAATCGACGATGAAGGGCACGCAGATTTATGATCACTGAAGACACGCGTGTGGATCGACGATGGCCGACAATGCCTGCGCGGATCGACGAATGCCGACGACGCGCGCGTGTGGATCGAAGAACACCGACGACGCGCGCGCGGATTGAAAACGCCGACGACGCCCGAGTGGATCGACGAACGCCGAAGACGCGCAC
Organism: Catagonus wagneri; assembly: GCA_004024745.2. NCBI lineage: Eukaryota > Metazoa > Chordata > Mammalia > Artiodactyla > Tayassuidae > Catagonus > Catagonus wagneri. Next base: position 209,286 of record PVHT020001258.1, on the reverse strand, counting down.
GTGCGAATCGACGAATGATGACGACAAGCGCGCGTGGTTCAACGATTGCCGATGACGTGCGTGCGGATCGACGAACGCCGACGACGCACGTGCGGATCCATGAACGCCGATGACGCGCACGTGTGGATCAACAAACGCAGACGACGCGCATGCGGACCGACGAACGCCGAGGACGCACACGCGGATCGACGATCGCCGACGATGCGCGCATGGATCGACGAACGAGGACTAGGCTCGTGCGGATCAACGAACGCAGATGATGTGCACGTGGATGGATGAACGCCGATGACGCGCATGTGGATCGACGATCTCTGATGACGTGCGCGCGCTTATCGACGAATGCCGACTACGCGCGTGAGGATTAACGAACACCGACGTCGCGTGCGCACTTATCGACGAATGCCGATGACGCGCGTGAGGATTAACGAACACCGACGACGCTCGCGTGCTTATCGACGATCGCCGACCACGCACGCACGAGGATAAATGACTCCGACGACGCGTGCGTGGATCGATGAACACGGACCACGCACGAGCGGATCGACGAATGCCGACGAAGCACACACGCAGATTGACGAACGCCGATGACACGCACACGGATTGACGAAAGCTGCCAACGCATGCTTTGGATCGACGATCGCCGACGACACGGGCGCGCGGATTGACGAACGGCGATGAAGGGCATGCAGATCGACGATCACTGAAGACACGCGCGTGGATCGACGATCGCCGACAATGCCTGCGCGGATCGATGAACACTGACGACGCGCGCGCGCGGATCGATGAACGCCGACGACGCGCGCGCAGATCGACAAACGCTGACGACGCCCACGTGGATTGACGAACGCCAACGACAAGCACGCGCGGATCGACGAACGCCTATGACATGCACGCGTGGTTCGATGATCGCCGATGACGCGTGCGTGGATCGACGAACACCGAAGACGCATGCGCGGATCCACGAACGCTGATGATGTGCACGTGCGGATCAACAAACGCGGACGACGCACGCACGAATCGACGAACGTCGACGACGCGCGTGGAACGACGATGCCGACGACGCACGCGGATATTGACGATCGCCGACTACGCGCGCGTGCATCGACGAATGCCGACGACGCATGCGCACGGATCGACGAACGCCGACGACACGCGCGCGCTTATTGACGAACGCCGACGACGTGCGCGTATCGACGAACTCCGATGATGCGCGCGTGGATCGTTGAATGCCGACGACGCTCGCGCTCTTATTGACGAACACCGACAACGCGCGCATGCGGATCGATGAACTCCGATGACACGTGCACAGATCGACAAACACGGACCACGCGCACGCGGATCGACGAACGCAGACGAGGCGCGTTCGCGGATCGACGGATGCCGACGACGCGCGCGCGGATTGACGGATGCCTACGAGACGCTCGCGGATCGACGAGTGCCGAAGAAGCGCACGCGGATCGACGAACGATGATGACGCACACGCGCGGATCGAAGAACACCGACGACGCGCGCGCGGATCGACGAACACGGATGACGCGCGCGCGGTTCTAAGAATGCCGAAGACACGCGCGTGGATCGAAGAATGCCGACGACGCGTGCGTGGATCGAAGAACCCCAAAGACACGCGTGCGGTTCGATGAACGCCGACGACACGCGTGCGGATCAAAGAACGCCGACAACGCGTGCGTGGATCGACGAACGCCGACGACGCTTGTGCACTTATTGACGAATGACGATGACGCGTGCACGTGGATAGACGAACTCCAAAGACACACGCAAGATCAACAAACGCGAAACACGCACGTGCTAATCGACGAACGCCGATGACGTGCGCGCGGATCGATGAACACCGATGACGCGCGCGTGGATCGACGAACGCCGATATTGCGCACGCGCAGATCGACGAACGGTGACGACGCTCGCGTGCTTATTGACGAACGCCGATGACGCGCGCGCTGATCAACGAACACGGACCACGCGCGCGCGGATTGATGAACGCCGATGTGCTCGCGTGGATATACGAATGCCGACGAAGCGCATGTGGACGACGAACGCCGAAGACGCGCACGCGGATCGATGAACACCAACGACGCGCGCTTGGATCGACCAACACAGCCGACGTGCGCTTCGGATCGACGATCGCCGACGAGGCGCGCACAGTTCGATGATCACCGACGATGCAGGTGCGCAGATCAACGAAGGCCGATGATGAGCGCGCGCGGATCGACGATCGCTGAAAACGTGCACGTGGATCGACGATCACTGACGAAGGATGCGCGGATCAAAGAACGCTGATGACGCACGCACGGATCCACGAACGCCGATTACGCGCGCGTGCGGATCGACGAACGCAGATGACGTGCGTGCAGACCGACGAACACCGAGGACGCGCGCGCGGATCGACGATTGCCGAAAACGCGTATGCGGATCAACGATCGCCGACAAAGTGCGCGTGGATCGAAGAACGCTGACGACACAGAGGCGCGGATCGACAAACGCCGATGATGCGCGCGCGGATCGACGAACGCCGACGACGAGCACGTGCGGATCAACGAACGCCGAAGACACGTGCGCGCATCGACGAACATGGACGACGCGCACGCAGATCGAAGAATGCCGAAGACACATGCTCGGATCGACGAACGTGCACGACGCACGCGCGGATCAACGAACGCTGAGAACACGCGCGCGGATCGACGATCGCCGACGACGCGCGCGTGGATCGACGAACGAGGACTAGGCACATGCGGATTGACAAACGCCGACGACGCGCGCGCGGATCGACGATCACCGATGACGCGTGCGCGGATCGACGATCGCCGACGTTGCGCACGCGGATCGACGAATGCCGACGACATGCGCGCGGATCGAAGTACGCCGATGATGCGTGCGCGGATCAACGAACGCCGATGAAGCTCGCGCGCTTATCAACGAACGACGACGACACGTGCGCGCAGATCGACGACTGGCGAAGACGCGTGTGCGGATCGACGATTGACGACGAAGGGCACGCAGATTGACTATCGCTGAAGACACGCGTGTGGATCAACGATGGCTGACAATGCCTGTGCGGATCGACGAACGCCGATGACGCGCGCACGTGGATTGACGAACGCCGACGACGCGCACGCGGATCGACGAACGCCGCCGACGCCTGCGTGGATCGACGAACGCCGACGACGTGCACGCACGGATCGATGAATGCCGATGACACGCGCTCGTGGTTCGACGATTGCCGACGACGTGCACGCGGATCGACGAACGCCACGATGCATGCGCGGATCCATGAACGCCGATGACGTGCGCGGGCGGATCGACAAACGCAGATGACGCGCACACGGACCGACGAACATCAAGGCCGCGCGCGCGCGGATCGACGAGTGCCGAAAACGTGCACGAGGTTCAACGTTCACCGACGACGCGCGCGCGGATCGAAGAACGCCGATGACGCACAGGCGCGGATCAACGAATGCCGACGACGTGCGCGCGGATCGACGAATGACGATGACGAGCACGTGCGGATCGACGAATGCCGAAGACACGTGCGCACATCGACGAACATGGACGACGCGCGTGCAGATCGAAGAATGCCGAAGACACGTGATCGGATCGACCAACATGCAAGACGCGCGCGCGGATCGATGAACGCCGACAACACGCGCGTGGATCGATGATCACCGACGACACGCGTGTGGATCAATGAACGAGGACTAGGCGCGTGCGGATCGACGAACGCCGACGACGCGCACGCGGATCGACGATCGCTGACGACGCGTGTGCGGATCGACGATCGCCAACGACGCGCGCACGCTTATCGACGAATGCCGACGACGCGCGTGAGGATTAACGAACACCGACAAAGCGTGCGCGCTTATCGACGAATGCCGACAACGCGCGCGAGGATTAACGAACACCGACGACGCTCACGTGCTTATCGACGAACGCCGACCACACGCGCACGAGGATCTATGAACTCCAACGACGCGCACGCGGATCGATGAACACGGACCACGCACGAGCGGATCGACAAACGACGACGACGCGTGCGCGGATTGACGAAAGCTGCTGACGCGCGCTTCGGATCGACGATTGCCGACGACACGGGCGTGTGGATTGACGAACGGCGACGAAGGGCATGCAGATTGACAATCGCTGAAGACACATGCGTGGATCGACGATCGCTGACAATGCCTGCGCGGATCGATGAATGCTGACGACGCGCCCGCGTGGATCTTCGAATGTCGACGACGCTCACGCTCTTATCGATGAACGCCGATGACGTGCGTGTGCGGATCGATGAACTCCGAAGACACGTGCACAGATCGACGAACGTGGACCAGGCGCACACGGATCGACGAACGCCGATGAGGGGCGCGCGTGGATATACGAATGCCGACGACGCGCAGGTGGACGACTAACGCCGAAGACGCACACGCAGATCGATGAACACCAACGACGCGCGTGCGGATCGACCAACACAGCCGACATGCGCTTTGGATCGACGATCGCCGACGAGGCGCCCACGGATCGATGATCACCGACGATGCAGGTGCGCAGATCAACGAAGGCCGATGATGCGCGCGCGCGGATCGACGATCACTGAAAACGCGCACGCGGATCGACGATCGCCGACGAAGGGCGTGTGGATCGAAGAACGCTGATGATGCATGCACGGATCCATGAACGCCGAAGACATGCACGTGCGGATCGACGAACGCAGATGACGTGCACGCAGACCGACGAACGCCGAGGATGCGCGCGGGGATCGATGATCGCCGACAAAGGGCGCACGGATCGAAGAACGCCGACGATGCACGGGCACGGATCGACGAACGCTGACGATGCGCATGCGGATCAACGAACGCCGATGACGCACGTGCATGGATCGACGAGGTACGACGACGCGCGCGCGCGGATCGACGTACGCTTACGACGCTTGCGTGTGGATCGACGAAGGCCGACGACGCGCGCGTGGATAGACGAACGCCGACGAGGCATGCGCGCAGATCGAAGAATGACGATGACGCGCGTGTGCGGATCGACGAACGCCGACGACACGCACGGGCGGATCGACGAACGCCGACGACGCGCGCGCGCAGATTGACGAGGGCCGATGACGCGCGTGCGGATCGACGAATGACGACGACACGCACTCAGATCAACGAAAATGGAGGACGCGTGTGCGCGGATCGATGAACGCCAATGACGCACACTCAGATCGACGAACGCGGATGACACGCGCGCAGATCAACGATCGCCGCCGACGCTCGCACACTTATCGATGAACGCTGACGACGCGCACGCGGATCGACGAACGACGATGAATCACGCGCGTGGATACACAAATGCGGATGAGGCACGCGCGGATCGACGAATGCGGATGAGGCACGCGCGGATCGACAATTGCTGATGACACGCGCGCAGATTGACGATCGCCGACGACGCACATGCGGATCGATGAACGCCAACGTCGTGGGTGCACGGATAGATTAACGCCGACGACGCGCGCACTGATCGACGAACGCCGATGTCGCACACAGATCGACAAACGCGGATCACGCGCGCGTATTGACAAATGGTGACGACTTGCGCGTTGATCGACGAACGCCGATGTCGCATGTGAGGATCGACGAACGCCGATGACGTGTGCGCGCTTATCGACGAACGCCGATGACGCACGCGTGGGGATCGACGAACGCCGAAGACGCGCACGAGCGGATCGATGAACGCCGACGTCATGTGCGCGCGGATCGACGAACGCCGATGACACGTGCGCGCGGAACGACGAACGCCGACGACACGTGCGTGCGGATCGACGAACGCCGACAACGTGCACGAGTGGATCGACGAACACCGACATCACGCACGCGCGGATCGACGAAAACTGACGACGTGCATGCGGATCGATGAACGCCGATGACTCACGCATGCGGATCGACGAACGTGGACAACACGCGCGGATCGACAATCGCAGAAGACGTAGGCGTGTATCGATGATCGACAATGACGCGCCCGTGGATCGACGAATGCCGACGTAGCGTGCGGATCGACGAATGCAAACAACGCGTGCACGGACCACAAAACGCCGACGACGCGTGCACGTATCGACTAATGCAGACGACGCGCGCGCGCGAATCGACAAACGCTGACGACGCGTGCGCTGATCGACGAACACCGACTAAATGCGCACGGATGGGCGAACCCCGACTATGCGTGCACGGATCGACGAACACCGACAACGCATGCTCAGATCGACGAACGCCGACGACGCTCGCACACTAATTGACAAATGCCGACAACGCCCGCGCGGATCGACGAACGCCGACGACGCGTGTGTGCGGATCGACGAACGCCGATGACACGCGCACGCGAATCGACGAGGGCCGACGACGCGTGCGCGTGGATCAACGAGGGCCGACGACGCGCACGCGCGGATCGACGTACGCCGACAACGCTTGCGTGCGGATCGACGAATGCCGACGACGCACGCGTGCATCGACGAACGCTGACGACGCATGGGCGCGGATCGATGAACGCCGACGAGGCATGCGTGTGGATTGAAGAATGACGACGACGCGCGCGTGCGGATCGACGAACACCGACGATGTCGCGCAGATCGACGAACGCCGACGATGCGCGTGCGTGGATTGACGAACGCCGATGACGCGTGCGCACGGATCGAAGTATGCCAAAGATGCACGCGTGGATCGACGAACTTCGACGATGCATGTGCTGATTGATGATCGCCGACGCGCGCGCAGATCGACAAACGCCAATGACACGCGCGAACGTATCGACCAACACCGAAGACGCGCACGCAGATCGACGATTGCCGATTACGTGCGCGCGGATTGATGATCGCCAACGACGCGCATGTGGATTGACGAACACCAATGTCGTGCACACGGATTGACGAACGCCGATGATGCGTGCACTCGGATCTATGAACGCCGAAGACGCACGCGCGCTTATCGACGAACGCCGACGAAGCACTCGTGGATCAACGATCGCTGACGACGTGCATGCAGATCGACGAACGCCGACGACGCGTGCGCAGATTGACGATCGCCGACGACGCGCACGCAGATCAAAGAACGCCGACAATGCTCGCGCGCTTATCGACGATCACCAACGACGCAAGCGCGGATCGATGAACGCCGACGACGCGTGTAGATCGATGATCGCAGACGACTTACGCACGGATCGACGATCGCCAATGACGTGCCCACGGATCGACGAATGCCAACGTCACGTGCGGATTGACGAACGCGGACGACACACACGCGGAACGATGAACGCCGACGTCGCGCGCGTGGATCAGTGAATGCCGACGATGCGCACTTTCGACGAACGCCGATGACGCGTGCATGCAGATCGACGAATGCCGACAACGCACGCGCATGGATCAACGAACGCCAAAGATGCACGTGTGGAATGACGAACGTCGAAGACGCTCGTGTGCTTATCGATGAACGCTGACGACACGCACCCAGATTGACGATCGCCGACGACGCGCATGCGGATCGACGAACGCCGACGACGCGCGCGCGGATCGACGAACGCCGATGACCCACGCGCCCGGATCGACGAATGCAGATGACACGTGCGTGGATCGACGATCGCAGACGACGTACGCGTGGATCGACGATCGCCAACGACGTGCCCGCAGATTGAGGAATGCCGAAGTCGCGTGCGGATGGAAGAACATGGACGACGTGCTCGTGGATCGATGAACGCCGATGTCACATGCATGGATCGACGAACGCCAATGATGCGCGCACGGATCAATGAACGCCAAAGACGCGTGTGCGGATCGACGAACGTCGATGATGCGCACGGTGATCAATGATCACCGACATGCGCGCGGATCGACGAACGCCAATGACGCACGTGCACGGATTGACCAATGCCGACGACACGCGCGCAGTTTGACGATTGCCGACAATGTGCACGCGGATCAACGAACGCGGAGCACGTGCACGCGGATAGACGATCGCCAATGACGCACGCGCGGATCGGCGATCGCCGACGTCGCACGCGCGGATCGACGAACGCCGACGAGGCACGCGCGCGGATCGACGAATGCCGAAGACGCGCGCGCGCATTTCGACGAACGCCGACGACGCGCACGCGGGGATCAACAAACGCCGACGACGCTCGCGTGCTTATCGATGAATGCCGATGACGCGCGCGTGGATAGACTATCGCTGACGTTGCGAGCGCGGAGCGACGAATGCTGATGACGCGCACGAGCGTTTCGACAAACGCCGATGTCGTGCGCGCACGGATCGACGAATGCCGATGACGCATGAGCGCTTATCGACGAACGCCGACGACGCGCGTGCTTATTGACGAACACCAACGGCGCACGCGTGCTTATCGACGAACACTAATGACACGCGTGCACGGATCGACGATCGCCGATGACTCACGCGTGCGGATCGACGAATGCGGATGACACGCGCGTGCATCGACGATTGCAGATGACATACGCGCGGATCGATGAACGCGGATGACACGCACACACGGATCGATGAACGCCAAAGACGCACGCGCGGATCAATGAACTCCGACGACGCTCACGAGCTTATTGACGAAGGCCGATGACGAGCACGCGCGGATCGACGAACGCCGACGATGCTCTCACGCTTATCGACGAACGCCAACGACACGCACGCACGGATCAACGAACGCCAAAGACGCGCGCGCGGATCGATGAACGTCGACGATGAATGCGCTGATCGATGATCGCCGACACTCACGCGGATTGACGAACGCCGATGATGCGCGCACGGATCGACGAACGCGGAAGACGAGCGCATGGATCGACGATTGCCGATGACGCACGCGCGGATCGACGAACGCCAATGACGCTCTCGCGCTTATCGACGAACGCCGAGGAAGCGCACGCAGATCGACAAACGCCGATGACGCGCGTGCAGATTGATGATCGCTGACGATGCGCACGTGGATCGATGAACACCGACGATACTCGCGTGCTTATCGACGAACGCCGATGTCGCGCGAGTGGATCGATGAACTCCGATGACTCACGCATGCGGATCGACGAACGTGGATGACACGTGCGTGGATCGACGATGGCAGATGACGTACGCGCGGATCGACGATTGCCAACGACGCGCCCGCGGATCGACGAACGCCAAAGACGCGCACACGGATCGACGAACGCCAATGACGCTCGCGTGCTTATCGTTGTACGCCGACACGCGCACGCAGATTGACAATCGCTGACGACGCCCGCGCAGATTGACGATCGCCGATGACACGCACGCGGATCGATGAACGCCGACGACGCTCACGTGCTTATCGACGAACGCCAACGACACGCGCTTGGATCGATGAAAGCCGACGACGCATGCGTGGATCGACGAACGCTGACGTTGCGCACATGGATTGATGAACGCCGACGACGTGCGCGCGGATCGAAGAACGCCAAAGACGCACACGCGGATCGCCGATCGCCGATGACGCGCGCTCAGATCGACGAACGCGACAATGTGCGCGCGCAGATCAACGAACACCGACGACGCTCCCGTGCTTATCAATGAATATCGACAACATGCGCGCGCATATCAACGAACGCCAAAGATGCGCACGCGGATCGACGAACTCCGACGCTCGCGTGCTTATCGACGAACGCCGACAACGCGCACGCAGATCGACAATCGCCGACGACGCCCGCGCAGATGACGATCGCTGACAACGCACACACGGATCGACGAACGCCGATGACGCGTGTGCGGATCGATGAACGCCGATGACTCACGCGCGCTTATCGACGATCGCAGATGACGTACGCGTGGATCGACGATCGCCAACGACACGCCCGCGGATCGACGAACGCCAAAGACGCGTGCGCGGATCGACGAACGCCGACAAGACACGCGCTCTTATCGACGAACGCCAAAGATGCGTGCGCAGATCGACGAATGCCAAAGACGCACGCGCAGATCGACGAACGCCAAAGAAGCGCGCGCGCTTATCAACGAACGCTGTTGACACACACGCAGATTAACGATCGCCGATGATGCACACGCGGATAGAAGAACGCCGACGAAGCTCACGCGCTTATCGACGAACGCCGATGATACACGTGCGGATCGACAAATGCCGATGACTCACGCTCGTGGATCGACAAACGCGGACGACACGCGCGTGGATCGATGATCGGAGATGACGTACGCGTGGATCGACGTTCACCAACGACGTGCCCATGGATCGACGAACGCTGACATCGCACGCGCGGATCGACGAACGCCGATGATGTGCGCACGCTTATCGATGAACACCGACGATGTGCGCGCGCAGATCGACGAAAGCCAACGACGCGTGCGCACGGATCAAAGAACGCCAAAGACGCGCGCGCGGATCGACGAACATCGACAATGCGGGCGCTGATCGACAATTTCTGAGGCGCGCGTGGATTGACGAATGCCGATGACGCGCGCGCACGGATCGACCAACACCGACGACGCACGCGCAGATCGACGATTGCCGATGATGTGCGCGTGGATCGACGAACGTGGATGACGCGCACGCGGATCGATGATCGCCGATGACGCGCACGCGGATCGATGAACGCCAATGACGCTCACGCGCTTATCGATGAACGCCGACGACGCGCACGCAGATCGATGAACGCCGACGACGCACTCGCAGTTTAAAGATCGCCGATGATGCGCACGCGGATCGACGAACTCCGACGACGCTCACGCGGTTATCGACGAACGCCGACGTTGCACGTGTGGATCGACAAACGCCGATGACTCACGCACGCGGATCGAAATGTGGACGATACGCGCGTGGATCGACAATCGCAGACGACATACGTGTGGATCGATGATCGCCAACGACGCGCCCACGGATCAACGAAAGCCGACGCCGCATGCGGATCGACGAACGCGGACAACGCGCACGCGGATTGATGAAAGCCGATGACGCATGCGTGGATTGACGAACACCGATGTCGCGCGCGCGGATCGACGAACGTAGACGACGCGTCGCGGATCGATGAATGCTGACTACGCGCGCGCGGATTCATGATCGCCGATGACGCGCGCTCAGATCGACGAATGACGACAACATGCGCGCCCGGATCGACGAACAACGATGACGCTCACGCGCTTATCAACGAACGCCGATGTCGCGTGCACGCATATCAACGAATGCCAAAGATGCGCGTGCGGATCGACGAACGCCAATGACGCTCGCGTGCTTATCGACGTACGCCGATGATGCGCACGCAGATCGACAATCGCCGATGACACCTGCGCAGATTGACGATCACCGATGACACACACGTGGATTGACGAACGCCGACGACGCTCGCGTGCTTATCGACGAACGCCAACGATGCGCGTGCAGATCGATGAAAGCCGCCGACGCATGCATGGATCGATGAACGCCGACGTCGCGCGCGTGGATCGACGAATGCCGACGACGCGCGCGCGGATCGATGAACGCCGAAGACGCACGCGCGGATCGAGGATCGCCGATGACGCGCGCTCGGAACGACGAACGCCGACAATGTGCGCGCACGGATCAACGAATGCTGACGACGCTCCTGTGCTTATCAATGAACGCCGACAACGCGCGCGCGCGTATCAACGAACGCCAAAGATGCGCGCGCGAAATGATGAACTCCGACTCTCGCGCGGTTATCGATGAACGCCGACAACGCACACGCAGATCGACAATCACTGACGACGCCCGTGCAGATGACGATCGCCAACGACGCACCCGCGGATCGACGGAAGCCAACGCCGCTTGCGGATCGACGAACGCGGACAAACGCGCGCGGATCGACGAAAGCCGACAATGCGCACGTGGATTGACGAACACCGACGTCGCGCGCGCGGATTGACGAACGCCGACGACGCGTGCGCGGATCGATGAACGCTGATGACACGCGCGCAGATCGACGATCGCCGATGACGTGCGCTCAGATCGACGAACGCCGACAACGTGCGCGCGCGGATCGACGAACACCGATAACGCTCATGCGCTTATCAACAAACACCGACGACGCACGCACGTGTATCAACGAGCGCCAAAGATGCGCGCACGGATCGACTAATGCCAATGACGCTTGCGTGCTTATAGAGGTACGCTGATGACGCGCACGCAAATCGACAATCGCCGACGATGCCCGCGCAGATTGACGATCGCCGATGACACGCTCGCGGATCGATGAACGCTGACGACGCTCGCGTGCTTATCGACGAACGCCAATAACACGCACGCGGATCGATGAAAGCCGATGACGCATGCGTGGATCGTCGAACGCCGACGTCGCGTGCGTGGATCGAAGAACGCCGATGACGTGCGCGCGGATCGAAGAACACCAAAGACGCACACGCGGATCGACGATCGCCGATGACGCGCACTCAGATCGACGAACGCGACAATGTGCGCGCGCGGATCGACGAACGCCGATGATGCGCGTCCACGGATTGACCAACACTGACGACGTGCGCGCAGATCGACGATTGCCGATGATGTGCGCGTGGATCGACGAACGTGTTGACGCGTGCGCGGATCGATGATCGCCGATGACGCGCACGCGGATCGACGAATGCCAATGACGCTCACGCGCTTATCGACGAACGCTGATGACGCGCACGCAGATCGATGAACGCTGACGACGCACTCGCAGATTGAAGATCGCCGATAATGCGCACGCGGATCGACGAACACCGACGATGCCTGCGCACTTATCGACGAATGCCGATGACTCACGCACGCGGATCGATGAACGTGGACGATACGTGCGTGGATCGACGATCGCAGACGACGTACGCGTGGATCGACGATCGCCAACGACGTGCCCGCGGATCGACGAAAGCCGACGCCGCGTGCGGATCGACGAACGTGGACAACGTGCGTGTGGATCGACAAAAGCCGACGACGCGCGCGTGGATTGACGAACACCGACGTCGCGCGCGCGGATCGACGAACGCAGATGACCCGTGCGCGGATCGATGAACACTGACTACGTGCGCGTGGATCGACGATCGCCGATGACGCGCGCTCAGATCGACGAACGCCGACAACATGCGTGCCCGGATCGACGAACACCGGTGATGCTCACGCGCTTATCAACGAACGCCGACGACGCGCACACGCATATCAACGAACGCCAAAGATGCGCGCGCGGATCGACGAACACCAATGACGCTCGTGCGCTTATCTATGTACGCCAACGACACGCACGCAGATCGACAATCACCGACGACGCCCGCGCAGATTGACGATCACCGATGACACGCACATGGATCGACGAACACTGACGACGCTCGCGTGCTTATCGACAAACGCCAATGACGCACACGCGGATCGACGAACGCCGATGATGCTCGCACGGATCGACGAACGCCGAAGATGCACGCACGGATCGACGATCGCCGATGACGCGTGCTCAGATCGATGAACGCTGACAACGTGCGCGCATGGATCAACGAATACTGACGACGCTCCCGTGCTTATCAATGAACGCCGACAATGCGCACGCGCGTATCAACGAACGCCAAAGATGCGTGCGCAAATTGACGAACTCCGACGCTCGCGTGCTTATCGACGAACGCCGACAACGCTCATGCAGATCGACAATCACTGATGACGCCCGTGCAGATGACAATCGCCGACAACACACACACGGATCGATGAACGCCGACGACACTCGCGTGCTTATAGACGAACGCCGACGACACGCGTGTGGATCGACGAATGCCGATGACGCACACGCGCGGATCATCGATCGCAGATGACGTACACGCGGATCGATGATCGCCAACGACACGCCCACAGATCAACTAACGCCAAAGACGCGCGCGTGTATCGACGAACGCCGACGACGCACGTGCTCTTATCGACGAACGCCAAAGACGCGCGCTCGGATCGACAAACGCCAAAGACGCACGCGCAGATCGACGAATGCCAAAGATGCGCGCGCGCTTATCGACGAATGCCGATGACGTGCGCGCAGATTAACGATCGCCGACGATGTGCACGCGGATAGAAGAATGCCGACGACGCTCACGCGCTTATCGACGAACGCCGAAGATGCGCGCAGATCGACGAATGCCGATGAATCACGCGCGAGGATCGACGAATGCTGATGACACGCGCGCGAATTGACGATCACAGATGACGTACGCGCGGATCGACGATCGCCAACGATGTGCCCGCGGATCGACGAAGGCCGACGTCGCGTGTGGATCGAAGAACGCGGACGACGTGCACGCGGATCAACAAATGCAGAAGTCACCCGCGCAGACTGACGATGGCCGATGACGCGAACGCGGATCGACGAACCCCGACGACGCTCGTGCGCTTATCAACGAATGCCAATGTCGCGCGCCTGGATCGACAAACGCCAGCGACGCGCGCACGCTTATCGACGAACGCCAATGATGCGCACGCACGAAATGACAAACGCCGATGACGCAGGCGCACGGATCAACGAACGCCAAAGACGCGTGTGCGGATCGACGAATGTCGACGATGCGCATGGTGATCGACGATCGCCGACGCGAGCACGGATCGATGAACGCCGATGACACATGCGCGCGGATCGACCAACGCCGACGACGTGCACGCGGATCGACGAACGCCGAGGACGCGCGCGTGGATCGACGATCGCCGACGTCACGCGCATGGATCGACGAAAGCCGACGACGCGTGCGTGGATTGACAAACACCGATGTCGCGCGCGCGGATTAACGAACTCCGACGACGCGTGCGCGGATCGATGAACGCTGACGACGTGCGCACGGTTCGACGATCGCCGATGACACGCGCTCAGATCGACGAACGCCAACAACGTGCGCACGCGGATCGACGAACACCGATGACGCTCACGCGCTTATCAACGAACGCTTACGATGCACGCACGCGTATCAACGAACACCAAAGATGCGCGCGCGGATCGACGAACGCCAATGACGCTCGCGCGCTTATCGACGTACGCCAACGACACGCACGCAGATCGACAATCGCCGACGATGCCCGCGCAGATTGACGATCGCCGATGACGTGCAAGCGGATCGATGAACGCCGACGACCCTCGCGTACTTATCGACGAATGCCAATGACGCGCGCGCGGATCGATGAAAGCCGATGACGCATGCGTGGATCGACGAACGCTGACGACGCGCGTGCGGATCAACGAACGCCGAAGACGCACACGCGGATCGACGATCGCCGATGATGCACGCTCAGATCGACGAACGCCGACAACGTGCGCGCGCAGATCAACGAATGCCGACGACGCTCCCGTGGTTATCAATGAACGCAGACAACGCGCGCGCGCGTATCAACGAACACCAAAGATACGCGCGCAGATCGATGAACTCCGACGTTTGCGTGCTTATCGACGAACGCCGACGACGCGCACGCAGATCGACCATCGCCATCGACGCCCGTGCAGATGACGATCGCCGACGACGCACACGTGGATCGACAAACGCCGACGACGCTCGCGTGCTTATAAACGAACGCCGATGATGCACGTTCGGATCGACGAACGCCGATGACTCACGCGCATGGATCGACGATCGCAGATGACGTGCGCACGGATCGACGATCGCCAACGACACGCCCACGGATCGACGAATGCCAAAGACGCGCGCGCGGATCGACAAACGCCGACGACGCACGAGCTCTTATCGACGAACGCCAAAGACGCGCGGGCGGATCGAAGAACGCCAAAGACGCACGCGCAGATCGACAAATGCCAAAGATGCGCGCGCGCTAATCGACAAACGCCGATGACGCACACGCAGATTGATGATCGCCAATGATGCGCACGCGGATAGAAGAACGCCGATGACGCTCACGCGCTTATCGACGAACGCCAATGATGCACGCGCGGATCGACGAATGCCAATGACTCACGCGCGTGGATCGACGAATGCGGACGACACACGCGCGGATCAACGATCGCAGATGACATACGCACGGATCGACGATCGCCAACGATGTGCCCGCGGATCGACGAAGGCCGACGTCGCGTGCGGATCGAAGAACGCGGATGACGCACATGCGGATCGACAAATGCAGACGTCACCCGCGCAGATTGACGATGGCCGATGATGCGCATGCGGATCGATGAACGCCGACGATGCTCGCGCGCTTATCAATGAATGCCAATGTCGCGCGCCCGGATCGACGAACGCCAGCGACGCGCGCACGCTTATCGACGAGCGCCGACGATGCGCATGCACGAAACGACGAATGCCGATGACGCGGGCGCACGGATCAACGAACGCCAAAGACGCGCGCGCGGATCGACAAACGTTGACGATGCGCGTGGTGATCGACGATAGCCGAGGCGCACGCGGATCGACCAACGCCGACGATGCACGCGCAGTTCGACGATTGCCGACGACGTGCGCGCGGATCGACGAACAAGGATGATGCGCACGCGGATCGACGATCGCCGATGAGGCGCACGTGGATCGACGATCGCCGACGTCGCGTGCGCGGATCGACGAACGCTGACGACGCGCGCGTGTGGATCGACGAATGCCGAGGAAGCGCGTGCGCTTATCAACGAATGCCGACGATGCGCGCGCGGGGATCGACAAAAGCTGACAACGCTCGCGCGCTTATCGACGAACGCCGATGACGCACGCGCGGGGATCGACGAATGCCGATGACGTGCACTAGCGGATCGATGAACGCCGATGACGTGCGCGCGCAGATCGACGTACGCCGACGTCGTGCGCGCGCGGATCGAAGAATGCCGATGATGCGCGAGCGCCTATCAACGAATGCCAACGGCGCACGCATGCTTATCAACGAACGCTAATGACGCGCGTGTGCGGATCGACAATATCCGATGACTCACGTGCGCGGATCGATGAATGCGGACAACACACGCGCAGATCGACGATCGCTGATGACGTACGCGTGGATCGACGATCTCCATCGACGTGCCCGCGGATCGACCAATGCCTACGACGTGCGTGCGGATCGACGAACGCCGCTGACTCACGCACGCGGATCGACGATCGCAGATGACGTACGTGCGGATCGACGATCGCCAACGACACGCCCGTGGATCGACGAATGCCAAAGACGTGCGCGCAGATCAATGAACGCCAAGATGCACGCGCGCTTATAAACGAACGCCGATGACGCCCCCACAGATTGACGATCGCCGATGATGCACATGCGGATAGAAGAACGCCGACGACGCTCACGCGCTTATCGACGAACGCCGATGATGCGCGCGCAGATTGACGAATGCCGATGACTCACGCGCGCGGATCGACGAATGCGGACGACACGCGCGCGAATCGACGATCGCAGACGAAGTACGTGCGGATCGACGATCGCCAACGATGTGCCCGCAGATCGACAAAGGCCGATGTCGTGTGCGGATCGAAGAGCGCGGACGACGCACGCGCGGATCGACGAACACGGACAATGCCCGCGCAGATTGACGATGGCCGATGACGCGCACGTGGATCGACGAACGCCGACAACGCTTGCGCGCTTTTCGACTAATGGCAATGTCGCGCACCCGGATCAACGAACACCAGCTACCTGCACATGCTTATCGACGAACGCTGACGATGCGCGCGCACGAATCGATGAACGCCGATGACGCGGGCGCACGGATCAATGAACGCCAAAGATGCACGCGCGGATCGACAAACGTCGATGATGCGCGTGGTGATCGACGATCGCTGACGCAAGCGCGAATCGACGAACGCCGATGACGCACGCGCACGGATCGACGATCGCAGATGACATACGCGCGGATCGACGATCGCCAACGACACGCCTGCGGATCGACGAACGCCAAAGACGTGCACACGGATCGACGAACGCCAAAGACGCACGCGCAGATCGACGAACGCCAAAGATGCGCGCGCGCTAATCAACAAACGCCGATGACGCGCGTGCAGATTGACGATCGCCGACGATGCGCACGCGGATAGAAGAACGCCGACGACGCTCACGCGCTTATCGACGAATGCCAATGATGCGCGCGCGGATAGACGAATGCCAATGACTCTCACACGCGGATCGACGAATGCGGATGACACGCGCGCGGATCGACGATCGCAGATGACGTACGCGTGGATCGACGATCGCCAACGATGTGCCCACGGATCGACGAAGGCCGACGTCGCGTGCGGATCGAAGAATGCGGACGACGCGTGCGTGGATCGACAAATGCAGACGTCACCCGCGCAGATTGACGATGGCCGATGACGCGCACGCGGATCGATGAACACCGACGACGCTCGCGCGCTTATCAACGAATGCCAATGTCGCGCACCCGGATCGACGAACGCCAGAGAGGTGCGCACGCTTATCGACGAACGCCGACGATGCGTGCGCACGAAATGACGAACGCCGATGACGCAGCCGCACGGATCAACGAACGCCAAAGACGTGCGCGCGGATCGATGAACGTTGACGATGCACGTGGTGATCGATGATAGCCGACGCGCGCGCGGATCGACAAACGCCGAGGACGCACGTGCAGTTCGACGATTGCCGACGACGTGCGTGCAGATCGACGAACGCGGATGACACACACGCGGATCGACGATTGCAGACGATGTGCGTGCGGATCGACGAACGCCGACAACGCACGCGCGCGGATCGATGAACGCCGAAGAAGCGCACGCGCTTATCAACGAACGCTGATGACGCGCGCGTGGGGATCGACAAACGCTGACAACGCTCGCGCGCTTATCGATGAACGCCGATGACGCACGCACGGGGATCGACGAACGCCGATGACGCGCACGAGCGGATCGATGAACGCCGACGACGTGCGCACGCAGATCGACGAACCCCGACGTCGTGCTCGCGCGGATCGAAGAATGCCGATGACGCACGAGCGCTTATCATCGAACGCCAATGGCGCACGCGCGCTTATCAAAGAACGCTAATGACGCGTGTGCGCGGATTGACGATATCCGATGACTCACGTGCGTGGATCGATGAATACAGACGACACGTGCGCGGATCGACGATCGCAGATGACGTACGTGTGGATCGACGATCGCCATCGACGTGCCCATGGATCGACTAACGCCGACGACGTGCGTGCGGATCGACGAACGCCAACGACTCATGCATGCGGATCGACGATCGCAGATGACATACGTGCGGATCGACGATCGCCAACGACACGCCCGTTGATCGACGAACGCCAAAGACGCGCGCGTGGATCGACGAAGGCCAAAGACGTGCACGCAGATCAATGAACTCCAAAGATGCACGCACGCTTATCGACGAACGCCAATGACGCACGTGCAGATTGACGATCGCCGACGATGCACACGCGGATAGAAGAACGCCGACGACGCTCACGCGCTTATCAACGAACGCCGATGATGCGTGTGCAGATTGACAAATGCCGATGACTCACGTGCACAGATCGACAAATGCGGACGACACGCGTGCAAATCGACGATCGCAGACGAAGTACGCGCGGATCGATGATCACCAACGATGTGCCCGCGGATCGACGAAGGCCGACGTCGCGTGCGGATCGAAGAGCGCAGATGACGCACGCGCGGATCGACGAACGCGGACAACGCCCACGCAGATTGACCATGGCTGATGACGCGCTTGTTGATCGACAAACGCCGACGACGCTTGCGCGCTTATCGACGAATGCCAATGTCGCGTGCCCAGATCGACGAACGCCAGCGACCCGCACATGCTTATCGACGAACGCCGACGATGCGCGTGCACGAATCGACGAACGCCGATGACGCGGGCGCATGGATCAATGAATGCCAAAGATGCGCGCGCGGATCAGCAAACGTCAATGATGCGGGTGGTGATCGATGATCGCCGACGCAAGCACGGATCGATGAACGCCGATGATGCACGCGCATGGATCGACGATCGCAGATGACGTACGTGTGGATCGACGATCACCAACGACACGCCCGTGGATCGACGAACGCCAAAGACGCGCGCGCGGATCGACGAACGCCAAAGACGTGCGCGCAGATCAATGAACGCCAAGATGCACGCGCGCTTATCAACGAACGCCGATGACGCGCGCGCAGATTGACGATCGCCGACGATGCACATGCGGATAGAAGAACGCCGACGACGCTCACGCGCTTATCGACGAACGCCGATGATGTGCGGGCAGATTGACGAATGCCAATGACTCACGCGCGCGGATCAACGAATGCGGACGACACGCGCGCGAATCGACGATCGCAGACGAAGTACGTGCGGATCGACGATCGCCAATGATGTGCCCGCAGATCGACAAAGGCCGATGTCGTGTGCGGATCGAAGAGCGCGGATGACGCGCGCGCGGATCGACGAACGCGGACAATGCCCGCGCAGATTGACGATGGCCGATGACGCGCACGTGGATCGACGAACGCTGACAACGCTTGCGCGCTTATCGACTAATGGCAATGTCGCGCGCCCTGATCGACGAACACCAGCGACCCGCACATGCTTATCGACGAATGCTGACGATGCGCGCGCACGAATCGATGAACGCCGATGACGCGGGCGCACGGATCAACGAACGCCAAAGATGCGCGCGCGGATCGACAAACGTCGATGATGCGCGTGGTGATCGACGATCGCTGACGCAAGCGCGAATCGACGAACGCCGATGACGCACGCGCGCGGATCGACGATCGCAGATGATGTACGCGTGGATCGACGATCGCCAACGACACACCTGCGGATCGACGAACGCCAAAGACGCGCACACGGATCGACGAACGCCAAAGATGCACGCGCAGATCGACGAACGCCAAAGATGCGCGCGCGCTAATCGACAAACGCCGATGACGCGCGCGCAGATTGACGATCGCCGACGATGCGCATGCGGATAGAAGAACGCCGATGACGCTCACGCGCTTATCGATGAATGCCAATGATGCGCGCGCGGATAGACGAATGCCGATGACTCTCGCACGCGGATCGACGAATGCGGATGACACGCGCGCGGATCGACGATCGCAGATGACGTACGCGCGGATCGACGATCGCCAACGATGTGCCCGCGGATCAACGAAGGCCGACGTCGCGTGCGGATCGAAGAACACGGACGACGCGTGCGCGGATCGACAAATGCAGACGTCACCTGCGCAGATTGACGATGGCCGATGACGCGCACGCGGATCGATGAACACCGACGACGCTCGCGCGCTTATCAACGAATGCCAATGTCGCGCACCCGGATCGACGAACGCCAGAGAGGTGCGCATGCTTATCGACGAACGCCGACGATGCGCGCGCACGAAACGACGAACGCCGATGACGCAGCCGCACGGAACAACGAACGCCAAAGATGCGCGCGTGGATCGACGAACGCCGACGACGCGCGTGCAGTTCGACGATTGCCGACGACGTGCGCACGGATCGACGAACGCAGATGACGCGCACGTGGATCGACAATTGCAGATGATGTGCGCATGGATCAACGATCGCTGACGTCGCACGCGCGGATCGACGAACGCCGACGACACGCGCGCGCGGATCGATGAACGCCGAAGGAGCGCACGCGCTTATCAACGAACGCTGATGACGCGCACGTGGGGATCGACAAACGCTGACAACGCTCGCGCGCTTATCGATGAACGCCGATGACGCACGCACGGGGAATGACGAACGCCGATGACGCGCACGAGTGGATCGATGAACGCTGACGACGTGCGCACGCAGATCGACGAACCCCGACGTCGTGCTTGCGCGGATCGAAGAATGCCGATGACGCACGAGCGCTTATCAACGAACGCCAACGGCGCACGCGCGCTTATCAACGAACGCTAATGACGCGTGTGCGCGGATTGACGATATCCGATGACTCACGTGCGCGGATCGATGAATGCGGATGACACGCGCGCGGATCGACGATCGCAGATGACGTACACGTGGATCGACGATCGCCATCGACGTGCCCATGGATTGACCAACGCCGATGACGCACGCGCAGTTCGACGATTGCCGACGACGTGCGCGCGGTTCGACGAACGCGGATGATGCGCACGCGGATCGACGATCGCCGACGAGGCGAGCGTGGATCGACGATCGCCGACGTCGCGCGCGCAGATCGACGAATGCTGACGACGCGCGTGCGCGGATCGACGAATGCCAACGACGCTTGTGCGCTTATCGACGAATGCCAATGTCGCGCGCCCGGATCGACGAACGCCAGTGACCCGCACATGCTTATCGACGAACGCCGACGATGCGCACGCACGAATCAACGAACGCCGATGACGCGGGCGCACGGATCAACGAACGCCAAAGATGCGCACGCGGATCGGCAAACGTCGATGATGCGGGTGGTGATCGACATTCACTGATGCAAGCACGGATCGATGAACGCCGATGATGCATGTGCACGGATCGACCAACGCCGATGACGCACTCGCAGATCGACGAAGGCGAAGACGCGCACGCGGATCGACGAACGCTGACGAAGCGCGTGCGGATCGACGATAACCAATGACGCGCGCGCAGATAAATGAATGCCGATTTCGCGCACGCACAGATTGACGAACGCCGATGATGCGTACGCGGATAAACGAACGCCGACGACACCTGTGCGGATTGACGAACGCCGACGACGCGTGCGCGGATGGCTGAACATGGACAATGCGTGCACGGATCGACGATCACCGACGACACACGCGCGGATCGACGATCGCCGACAATGCGCTCGCGGATCGAAGAACGACGACGATGCACATGCACGGATCGACGAACACCAATGAAGTGTGCGTGTGGATCGACGAACGCCGACAACTTGCACGCAGATCGATGAACGCGGATGACGCGCGCGCGGATCCACGAACTCTGACGATGCACGCGCAGATCGACAAACGCCGATGTCGCGTGCAGAACGAAGAACGCGGATGATGCGCGCGCGGATCGACGAACGCGGACGACGCCCACGCAGATTGACGATGGCTGATGACGCGCACGTGGATCGATGAACGCTTACGACGCTCGCGCGCTTATCGACGAACGCCAACATCGCATGCGCAGATCGACGAACGCCGATGACTCACACGCTCGGATCGACGAACGCGGACGTCACGCGCGTGGATCGACGATCGCAGACGATGTACGCGCGGATCGACGATCGCCAATGACACGCCTGTGGATCAATGAACGCCGACGTCGCGTGCGGATCGACGAATGCGGATGACGTGCATGCGGATCGACGAAAGCCGAAGACGCACGTGAGAATCGACGTATGCCATTGTTGTGCGCGCGGAACGACGAAGGCCGATGACACACACTCGCGGATCGACGAATGCCAATGACGCGCGTGCGTGGATCGACGATGGCCGACGTCGTGCACGCGCAGATCGACGAAATCCGACGATGCACACGAGCGGATCAACGAAGGCTAACGTCGTGCGTGCGCGGATCGACGAACGCCGAAGACGCGCGAGCACTTATTGACGAATGCTGATGACACGCACGCAGATCGACTAACGCCAACGACGCTCGCGCGCTTATCGACGAACGCCGATGACGCGCATGCGGATCGACGAACACCGATGACTAACGCGCGCGGATCGACAAACGCGGACGACACGCGTGCAGATCGACGATCACAGACGATGTACGCGCGGATCGATGATCACCAACGACGCGCCCACGTATCGACAAATGCCGACGTCATGTGTGGATCGACGAACGCAGATGACGCGTGCGTGGATCGACGAAAGCCAACAACGCGCACGCAGATCAAAGAACGCCGACGTCGCGTGCGCACGGATCAACGTACGCCAAAGATGTGCGCGCGGATCGACTAACGCTGACGACGCTCACGCACTTATTGACGAAGGCTGATGACGTACGCGCGCGGATCGATGATTGCAGATAACATACGCGCGGATCGACGATCGCCAACGATGTGCCCGCGGATTGACGAAGGCCGACATCGCGTGCGGATCGAAGAATGCGGACGACCCGCGCGCGGATCGACGAATGCGTACAACGCCCGCGCTGATTGACGATGGCCGATGATGCGCACGCGGATCGACGAACACCGACAACGCTCGCGCACTTATCGACGAACGCCAACGTCGCTCACCCGGATCGACGAACGCTAGCGACACGCGCACGCTTATCAACGAACGCTGACGATGCGTGCACACGAATCGATGAATGCCGATGACGCGGGCGCACGGATCAACGAATGCCAAAGACGCGCGTGCGGATCGATGAACGTCGACGATGCGCGTGGTGATCGACAATCGGTGACGTGCGCGTGGATCGACAAACACCGATGATGCACGCGCACGGATCGACCAACGCCAATGACACGTGCTCAGTTTGATGATTGCTGACGACGTGCGTGCGGATCGACGAACGCAGATGACGCACACGCGGAACGATTATCGCCGACGACGCACGCGCGGATCGATGATTGCCGATGTTGCACACGTGGATCAACAAACGCCGACGTCGTGCGTGCACGGATCGACGAATTCCGATGACGCGCGTGCGCTTATCGACGAACGCCGACCACGCGCGCGTGTATTGATGAACGCCAACGGCGCACGCGCGCTTATCGACGAATGCTAATTACGCACGTGCGCGGATCAACGATCGCCGATGACTCACGTGCGCGGATCGACGAACGCGGACGACCCACGCGCGGATCGACAAACGCAGATGTCGCGCACGCGGATCGACGATTGCCGACGACGCGCACGCAGATTGATGATCACTGATGTCGCACTTGCGGATCGACGAACGCCGATGACACGCATGCACGGATCGACGAATGCCGAAGACGCGCGCGCGCTTATCGACGAACGCCGACGACACGCACGCGGGGATCGACAAACGCTGACGACGCTCGCGCGCTTATCGACGAACGCCAACGACGCTCGCGCGGGGATCGACGAATGCCGATGACGCGCACGAGCGGATCGATGAACGCCGACGACGTGAGCGCACGGATCGACGAACGCCGACGACGTGCGTGCAGGGATCGACGAATGCCGACGACGCGCACGAGCAGATCGATGAACACCGACGTCGTGCGTGCGTGGATCGACAAATGCCGATGACGTGTGAGCGCTTATCGACGCACGCTAATTACGCGCGTGTGCGGATCGACGATTGCCGATGACTCACGCGCGCGGATCGACGAATGCGGATGACACGCACACGGATCGATGATCGCAGACGGCATACGCGCGGATCGACGATCGCCATCGACGTACCCGCGGACCGACGAACGCCGACGATGCGCGTGTGCTTATCGACGAACGCCGATGACGCATGCGCGCTTATCGACGAACGCCGACGACGCGCGTGCGCGGATCCACGAACGCCGATGACGCGCACGCGCGGATTGACGAACGCTGACGACGCTCTCACACTTATCGACGAACGCCGACAATGCGCGCGCACGGATCAATGAATGCCAAAGACAAGCACACGGATCGACGAACATCGACAATGTGCGTGATGAACGACGATCGCGGACGTGCGCGCGGATCGACAAAAGCCGATGACGCGCACGTACGGATCGACCAACGCCGACGACGTGCACTCAGATTGACTATTGCTGACGACGTGCGTGCGTATCGACGAACGCGGAAGACGCGCGCGCGGATCGACGATTGCCAAAGACGCGCGTGCGGATCGACGAATGCCAACGATGCTTGTGCGCTTATCGACGAATGCCAACAACGCGCATGCAGATTGATGATCGATGACGATGCGCACGCAGATTGACGAACACCGACGATGCTCGCGCGCTTATCGACGAACGCCGACGTCGCGCGCGTGGATCGACGAACACCGATTACTCACGCGCCCGGATCAAAGAACGCAGATGACACGCGCACGGATCGACGATCGCAGACGACGTACGCGCAGATCGACGATCGCCAATGACGCGCCCGCGTATCGACGAACGCCGACGTCGCATGCGGATCGACGAACACGGATGATGCATGCGCGGATCGACGAAAGCCGTCGACACGCGCGCGGATGAATGAACACCGATGTCGTGCGCGTGGATCGATGAACGCCAACGTCGCGCGCGCGGATCGACGAACGCCGACGACGCACGTGCGTGGATCGACGAGGGCCGACGACGCATGTGCGCAGATTGATGAGGGCTGACGACACGCGCGCGCGGATCGACGAACGCTGACGATGCCCGTGTGGATCGACGAACGCCGACGACGCGCGTGTGCGGATTGACGAGGCCCGACGACGCGCGCGCGCGAATCGATGAACTCCGATGCCCGCGTTGATCGATGAACGCCGACGATGCACGTGCGGATGGACGAATGCCGACGACGTGCGCACGTATGGGCGAATGCCGACGACGTGCGTGCGGATAGACGAATGCCGACATCGCGCGCGCTGATCGACGAACGCCGAAGATGCGCGCGCGCTTATCGACAAACGCGGACGACGCGTGCGTGGGGATAGACGAACGCCGACGACGCTCGCGCGCTTATCGACGAACGCCGATGATGTGCGCGCATGGATTGACGAACGCCGACGACACTCACGCGCTTATCGATGAACGCTGATGACGCGCGCATGGGGATAGATGAACGCCGAAGACGCTCGCGCGATTATCGACGAACCCCGACGATGTGCGCACGCGGATTGATGAACGCCGACTACGCTAACGCACTTATCGATGAACGCCGACAATGCGCACGTGCAGATCAACGAACGCCGATGACGCGCACGCAGATTGATGATCGCCGACGATGCGCACATGGATCGACGAACACCGAGGACGCTCGCGGGCTTATCAACGAATGCTGACATCGCGCGCGTGGATCGACGAACGCCGATGACTCACGCGCAAGGATTGACGAATGCGGATGACACGCGTGCGGATTGACGATCACAGATGACGTACGCGTGGATTGACGATCGCCAACGAAGCGCCCGCGGATTGACGAATGCTGACGTCATGTGGGGTCGACGAACGCGGATGACGCGTGCGCGGATCGACGAAAGCCGACGATGAGCGCGCGGATCGACGATCGCCGATGAAGCGCGCTCAGATCGACGAACGCCGACAATGTGCACGCCCGGATTGACGAACGCCGACGACGCTCATGCGCTTATCAACCAACGCCGATGACGTGCGCGCACGGATCAACGAACGCCAAAGATGCGTGCGCGGATCAATGAATGCCAATGACGCTCACGTGCTTATCGACGAACACCGATGACGCGCACGCAGTTCGACGATCGCCTACGACGCCCGTGCAGATTGATGATCGCCGACGATGCGCACGCGGATTGAAGAACGCCGACAATGCTCGAGCGCTTATCGACGAATGCCGAGGACGCGCGCGGATCGACGAACGCCGATGACTCACGCGCACGGATCGACGAACGCGGAGGATGCGCGTGTGGATCGACGATCGCAGATGACGTACACGCGGATCAATGATCAGAAACAACGTGCCCACGGATGGACGAACGCCGAGGATGCGCGCGTGCGGATCGATGAACACCGAAAATGCGCGCGTGCAGATTGATGAACGCCGATGACGCACACGCAGATAGACGAACGCCGACGACGCGCACACAGATTGACGAACGCCGACAATGCACGCGCAGATTGATGATCGCCGATGACGCTCACGCAGATCGAAGAACGCCGACGACGATCGCGTGCTTATCGAGAAACACCGACGACGCGCGTGCGGATAGACGAATGCCGATGACTCACGCACGCAGATCGACAAACGCAAACGACACGAGCGCGGATCGACGATCGTAGACGACGTACGCGCGGATCGATGATCGCCAACGACGCACGCGCGAGGATCGATGAACGTCGACAAAGCACGCGCGTGGATCGACGAACGCCGATGACGCGCGCGCGCGGATCGAAGAATGCCAAAAACACACGCTCGGATCGACGAAGGTCAACGATGTGCGTGCTGATCGACGATCACCGACGCGCGCGCAGATCAACGAACGCCAATGACACACACGCAAGGATCGACCAACGCCGACGTCGTGCACGCGCGGATTGACGAACACCGATGCCGCGCGAGCGCTTATCGATGAACGCCGATGACGTGCGCGTGCGTATCGACGAACGGCAACAGCGCACGCGTCTTATCGACTAACGCTAATGATGCACGTGCGCGGATCGACGATCGCCGACGACGCACTCGTGGATCGACGAACGCCGACGACGTGCACGCGCTTATCGACGAACACCGACGACGTGCATGATGATCGACGAATGCCGACAACGCGCGTGCAGATTGACGATTGCTGACGACGTGCAGGTGGATCGAAGAATGCCGACGATGCTCGCGTGCTTATTGACGTACGCCGATGACGCGCGCACGCGGACAGATGAAAGACGATGACGTGCATGCGGATCGACGAACGCCGATGACACTCGCGTGGATCGACGAACACGGACGACATGCGCGTGGATCGATGAACGCCGACGATATGCACGCGGTTCGACGAACACCGACGACGCTCACGCAGATCGATGATTTCCGACGATGCATGCGCAGATCGATGAACGCTGAGACGCTCACACACTTATCGATGAACGCTAATGACACGCGCGCGGATCGACGAACGCCGATGACTCACACGCGCGGATCGATGAACGCGGACAATGCGCGTGCGGATTGATGATCACCGACAATACGCGTGCGGATCGATGAACGCTGACCTCGCACGTGCGTGGATAGACAAATGCTGACTTCGCGCGCATGGATCGACGAGGGCCGATGACGCGCGCATGCGGATCAACGAGCGCCGAAGACGCGTGCGCGCGGATCGACGAACGCCGATGACATGCGCGTGTATAGGCGAATGCCGACGACGTGCGTGAGGATTGACGAACGCCGACATCGCGCACGCTGATCGACGAACTCCGAAGATGCGCACGTGCTTATCAACGAAAGCCGACGACGCGCGCATGGGGATAGACGAACGCTGATGACGCTCGTGCGCTTATCGACGAACGCCGATGATGTGCGCACGTAGACCGACGAACGCCGACGACACTCACGTGCTTATCGATGAACGCTGACAATGCGTGTGCGCGGATCAATGAATGCCAAAGACGCGTGTGAGGATCGACGAACGTCGACGATGCGCACGCTGATCGACGATCGCCGACGCACGCGCGGATCGACGAACGCCGATTACGCGCGCGCACGAATCGACCAACGACGACGACGTGCGTGCAGATTGACGATTGCCGACGACGTGCGCGCGGATCGACGAACGCGGATGATGCGCACGCGGATCGACGATCGCCAACGACGTTTGTGCGGATCGACGAATGCCGATGACGCGCACGCAGATCGACGAACGCCGATGACGCATGCACAGATTGATGATCGCCGCTGATGCGCACGTGGATCGAGGAACACCGAGGGCGCTCGTGGCCTTATCGACGAATGCCGACGTCGCGCGCGTGGATCGATGAACGCCGATGACTCCCGCGCGTGGATTGACGAACGCGGATGACACGCGCGCGGATTGACGATCGCAGATGACGTACGCGTGGATCGACGATCGCCAACGATGCGCCCGCAGATCGACGAATGCCGACATCACGTGGGGATCGACTAATGCGGACGACGTGCACGTGGATCGATGAAAGCCGACGACACGTGCGCGGATCGACGATTGCCGATGAAGCGTGTTCAGATCGACGAACGCCGACAACGTGCACGCCCCGATTGATGAACACCGTCGACGCTCATGCGCTTATCAACGAACGCTGAAGACGCGTGCGCACAGATCAACGAACGCCAAAGATGCGCGTGCGGATCAATGAACGCCAACGACGCTCACGTGCTTATAGACGAACGCCGATGACGCACACGCAGATCGACGATCGCCTACGACGCCCGTGCAGATTGATGATCGCCGATGACACGCACGCGGATCAAAGAACGCCGACGACGCTCGCGCACTTATCGACGAATGCCGATGACACGCACGCGGATCGAAGCATGCCAATGACTCACGCGTGCGGATCGATGAACGCAGAGGATGCGCGGGCGGATCAACGATCGCAGATGATGTACACGCGGATCGATGATCGCAAACGACGTGCCCGCGGATCGACGAACGCCGAAGACGTGCGCGTGCGGATCGACGAACACCGACGATGCGCGCATGTGGATCGATGAACACCGATGACGCACACGCAGATAGACGAACGCCGACGATGCGCACGCAGATCGATGAACGCCAACGACGCGCACGAAGATTGATTATCGCTGACGACGCGCACGCGGATCAAAAACGCCGACGACGCTCAAGCGCTTATCGATGAACGCCGACGATGTGCACGCAGTTTGACGAACGCCGACAATGCACACGCAGATTGACGATCGCTGATGATGCGCACGCAGATCGAAGAACGCCGATGACGATCATGCGCTTATCAATGAACGCCGATGACGCGCGTGCGGATCGACAAACGCCGATGACTCACGCGCACAGATCGACGAACGCGAACGACACGCACGCGGATCGATGATCGTAGACGACGTACGCGCGGATCAACGATCGCCAACGACGCGTGCGCTCGGATCGACAAACCCCGACGACGTGCACGCGTGATCGATGAACGCCGACGACGCGTGCGCTCGGATCGAAGAACGCCAAAAACGCACGCGTGGATCGATGAACATCGACGATGTGCGTGCTGATCGACGATCGCCGACGCGCCTGCAGTTTGACGAACGCCAATGACACACACGCACGGATCGACCAACGCTGACATTGTGCGCGCGTGGATCGACGAACACCGACGACACGCGAGCGCTTATCGATGAACGCCGATGACGCGCGCGTGCGGATCGACGATCGCCGACGACGCACTCGCGGTTCGACGAACGCCGACGACGCGCACGCGCTTATCGATGAACACCAACGATGTGCACGCAGATCGACGAACACGGACAACGCACATGCAGATTGACGATTGCCGACGACGCGCACGCGGATCGAAGAACGCTGATGACGATCACGCGCTTATTGACTTACGTCGACGACACGCACGCGTGGACAGACAAAAGACGATGACGCGCATGCGGATCGATGAAGGCCGACGACACCCGTGTGGATCGATGAACGCGGACGACATGTGCGCGGATCGACGAACGCCGATGACGTGCACGCGAATTGACGAATGCCGACGACACTCGCGCCGATCGATGATACCAATGATGCATGCGCGGATCGTCGAACGCAGATGACGCTCGCACACTTATCGATGAACGCCAACGTGGCGCGCGCGGATCGATGAACACCGATGACTCACACGCGCAGATCGACGAACGTGAACAATGCACGCGTGGATCGACAAACACGGGCGAGGCACACGAGGATCGATGATTGCTGATGACACGTGCGCAGATTGATGATCGGCGACGATGTGCATGCGGATCAATGAACGCCGACCTCGCGCGTGTGTGGATAGATGAA
This sequence comes from Catagonus wagneri, assembly GCA_004024745.2. Lineage (NCBI taxonomy): Eukaryota > Metazoa > Chordata > Mammalia > Artiodactyla > Tayassuidae > Catagonus > Catagonus wagneri. The sequence goes on along the minus strand of PVHT020001258.1, from coordinate 177,807 downwards.
CGCTGACGTTGCGTGCATGGATCGACGAACGCCGACGATGTGCTCGCACGGATCGACGAACGCCAAAGACACACGCGTGCATATAGACGAAAGTCGACGACACGCGAGCATGGATCGACAAACGCCGACGACGCGCGCACGGGGATCGATGAAAGCCGACGACGCTCACACGGATCGATGATCGCCGACGATGCATGCGCGGATCGATGATCGCCGACGACGCGCGCGCGGATCGACGAACGCCTACGACTCACGTGTGGTATCAACGAACGCGGATAACGCACGCGTGTATCGACGAACGCCAACAACATGTGCGCGGATTGACGAACGCCGACGTCGCACACGCGGATTGACGAACGCCGATGACGCTCACGTGCTTATTGACGAATGCTGAAGACGCGCGTGCGGGTATCGACGAACGCCAATGATGCGCCTGAGCGGATCGACGAACGCCGACGACGCACGAGCGCTTATCGACAAATGCCGACAATGCACGTGCGGGGATCGACGAACGCCAACGACGTGCACGAGTGGATCGACGAACGCCAATGACGCACGGGCACTTATCGACGAATGCCGACGACGCACGCGCAGAGATCGATGACGCCGATGATGCGCACGAGCGGATCAACGAAAGCCGACGTCGTGCGCGCGCGGAACGACGAACGCTGATGACGCGTGATAGCTTATCGACAAACGCCGATGACACGTGCGCGCATATCGACGAACGCCAAAGGCGCGCGCGCGCTTATCGACGAACACTAAAGACGCATGCACGCGGATCGATGATCGCCGATGATGCACTCGCGGATCGACGAACGCCGACGACGTGCACGCGCGGATCAACGAACGCCAATGATGCCCGCGTGTGGATAGATGAATTCCGACGATGCGCACGCAGATCGACGAACGCCGACGATGCGCACGCAGATCGATGAACGCCAATGACGCGCACACAAATTGACGATCGCCGACGACGCACACGCGGATAGAAGAGCGCCGACTACCCTCACGCACTTATCGATGAACGCCGACGACGCGCGCGCAGGGAACGACGAACGCCGATGACGCGCATGAGCGGATCGAAGAACGCCGACATCGTGCGCACGCGGATCGACGAACGCCGATGACGCGCGCGTGCGTATCGACGAACACCAACAGCGCACACGTGCTTATCAACGAACGCTAATGACGTGTGCACGCGGATCGACGAACGCCGACGACGCTCACGCGGATCGATGAATGCTGACGATGCACACGCGGATCGATGAACGCCGACGACGCTCGCACACTTATCGATGAACGCCGATGACGTGCGCGTGGATCGACGAATGCCGACAACTCATGCGTGGTATCGATGAACGTGGACGACGCGCGCGTGTATCGACGAACACTGATGACGCGCATGCAGATTGACGAACGCCGACATCGCGCGCAGATCGACGAACGCCGACGACGCGCACGTGGGTATCAATGAACGCCGATGACGCTCACGTGCTTATCGACGAATGCCGATGACGCGCGTGTGGGAATTGACAAACGCCGACGACGCGCACGAGTGGATCGATGAACGCCGATGACGCACGAGCGCTTATCGATGAATGCCGACAACGCGCGCGTGGGGATCGACGAACGCCGACGACGTGCACGAGTGGATCGATGAACGCCGACGACGTGCGAGCGCTTATCAACGAATGCCGATGAAGTGTGCGCGGAGATCGAAGACGCTGACGACGGGCACGAGCAGATCGACGAACGCTGATGTCGTGCGTGCGTGGATCGACGAACGCCGATGACGCTCAAGTGCTTATCGACAAACGCCGACGACACATGCGCGCGTATCGACGAACGCCAATGGCGCACACGCTTATCGACGAACGCTAAAGACGCACGTGCGCGGATCGATGATCGCCGATGACGCGCACATGCGGATCAACGAATGCCGACGACGTGCGCATGCAGATAAATGAACTCCGATGACGCGCACGCATATTGACGAACGCCGACACGCGTGTGCAGATCGATGAACACCGATGACGCGCACGGAAATTGACGATCGCCGATGACGCGCACGTGGATAGAAGAGTGCCGATGACGCTCATGCACTTATCGACGAATGCTGACGATGCGTGCGTGGGGATCAACGAACGCCGACGACGTGCATGCGCGGATCGATGAACGCCGATGATGCGCGCGCGAGGATCGACGAATGCCAAAGACGCGCACGCGCGGATCGACGAACGCTGATGACGCGCACGCATGGATCGAAGAACGCCAAAGACGCGCGCGTGGATTGATGAACGTCGACGATGCGCATGCTGATCGACGATCGCCGACACGTGCGCAGATCGACGAACACCAATGACACGCGCACACGGATCGACCAACGCCGATGACGTGCACGCAGATTGACAATTGCCGACTACGTGCGCACGGATCGACGATTGCCGACGATGCTCCCGCGGATTGACGAACGCCGACGTCATGCACACGGATTGATGAACGCCGATGACGCGGGCGCGCGGATCGACGAACGCTGACGATGCACTCGCGGATCGATGAACGCCGACACGCGCACGCAGATTGACGATCGCCAACAACGCTTCACGCGCTTATCGACGATCACCGAAGACGCACGCACGGATCGACGAACGCCGACGTCGCGTGCGGATCGATGATCGCAGATGACTTACACGTGGATCGACGATCACCAACGACGTGCCCGTGGATCGTCGAATGCCAACGTCACGTGCGGATTGACGAATGCGGATGACGTGCGCACGGATCGATGAACGCCGACGTCGTACACGCAGATCGATGAACGCCGACGACGCTTGCGGATCGATGATCGCAGATGACTTACGCACGGATCGACGATCGCCAATGACGTGCCCGCGGATCGACGAATGCCAACGTCACGTGCGGATTGACGAACGTGGATGACGCGAGCGCGGATCGATGAACGCCGACGTCACGCGTGCGGATCGATGAACGCCGACGATGCGCGCTTATCGATGAATGCCGACGACGCGCACGCGCGGATCGACGAACGCCGATGACGCACGTGCACGGATCAACGAACGCTAAAGACGTGCGCACGGATTGACGAACGTCGATGACGCTCGCGCGCTTATCAATGAACGCCGATGACGCACACCGGATTGACAATCGCGGACGACGCGCACGCAGATCAAAGAACGCCGACAACGCTCACACGCTTATCGACGAACACCGACGACACGCGCTCGGATCGACGAACGCCGATGACCCACGTGCCTGGATCGTCGAATGCGGATGACACGTACGCGGATCGATGATTGCAGACGATGTACGTGTGGATCGATGATCGCCAACGATTTGCCCGCAGATTGACGAATGCCGGAGTCGCGTGCGGATGGAAAAACGTGGACGACGTGCTCGCGGAATGACGAACACCGATGTCACGTGCACAGATCGACGAACACCGATGACGCGCATGCACGGATCGACGAACGCCAACTACGCGCGCACGCTTATGACTAACGCCGACGATGCACGCGCGCGAATTGATGAACGTGGACGACGCGGGCGCACGGATCAACGAATGCCAAAGACGCGCGCGCGGATTGACGAACGTCAACGATGCGCGTGGTGATCGACGATCACTGATGCGCGTGCGGATCGACGAACGCTGATAAGCACGTGCAAGGATCGACCAATGCCGACGATGCGCGCGCAGTTTGATGATTGCCAAAAACGTGCACGTGGATCAACAAACGCGGATCACGCGCGCGCAGAGTGACGATCGCCGACGACGCATGTGCGGAACGGCGATCGCCGACATCGTGCGCGCGGATCGACGAACGCCGATGACGTGCGCGCGTGGATCGAAGCACGCCGAAGACGCACGCGCGCTTATCGACGCACGCCGTCGACGCGCGCACGGGGATCGACAAATGCCGACGACGCGTGCACGGAAAGACGATCGCCGACGTCGCGCGCACAGATCGACGAACGCCAACGACGCGCATGAGCGGATCGACGAACGCTGATGTCGTGCGCGCATGGATCGACTAATGCCGATGACGCTTGAGCGCTTATCGATGAACGCCGACGACGCGTGCACTTATCGAAGAACGCCAATGGCGCACACATGCTTATCGACGAATGCTAATGACGCGCGTGCACGGATCGACGATCGCCGATGACTCATGCGCGCGGATCGACGAATGCGGTGCCACGCACCCAGATCGACGATATTAGATGACATACGTGTGGATCGACGAACGCGGATGACAGCACGCACGGATCGATGAACGCCAAAAACGCACGCGCGGATCGATGAACGCCGACGACTCTCAAGTGCTTATCGACGAAGGCCGATGATGTGCGTGCGCGGATCGATGAACGCCGATGACGCTCTCGTGCTTATCGATGAACGCCGACGATGCGCGCACACGGATCAACGAACGCCAATGATGCACACGCGGATCGACGAACGTCGACGATGCGCACGCTAATTGACGATCGCTGACGCGCGTGCGGTTCGACGAACACTGATGACACACGCACATGGATCGACCAATGCCAACGACGCGTGTGCAGATTGACTATTGCCGACGATGTGCGCGTGGATCGATGAACGCGGAAGACGCGCATGCGGATCAACGATCGCCAACGACGCGCGCGTGGATCGATGAACGCCAATGACGCTCACGTGCTTATCGACGAACGCCGACGACACGCACGCAGATCGACGAACACCGACAACGTGCACGCAGATTGATGATCGCTGACGATGCGCACGTGAATCAATGAATACTGACGACGCTCGCATGCTTATCGACAATCGCCGACGTTGCACGCGTGGATCGACGAATGCCGATTACTCATGTGCCCGGATCGAAGAACGCGGATGACACGCACGCGGATCGACGATCGCAGATGACGTACGCGCAGATCGACGATTGCCAACGACATGCCCGCGGATTGACGAACGCCGACATCGCGTGCGGATCGATGAACGCGCATGATGCACGCGCGGATTGACGAAAGCCGACGACACACGCGCGGATCAATGAACGCCGATGTCGTGCATGTGGAACGATGAACGCCGACGCTTGCACGCTTATCGACGAACGCCGATGACGCGCACGCAGATCGACAATCGCTGACGACGCTCGCACAGATGATGATCGCCGACGACGCACACGCGGATCGACGAACGCCAACGACGTTCTGGTGCTTATCGACCAACGCCGACGACGCGCGTGCGGATTGACGAAAGCCGATGACTCACGCGCATGAATCGAAGATCGCAGATGACATATATGCGGATCAACGATCGCCAATGACACGCCCGTTGATCGACGAAAGCCAAAGACGCGCGCGCAGATCAACGAATGCCGATGACGTGTGTGCGGATCGATGTGCGCCAATGACTCACGTGTGGATCGACGAACGCCGACGACACGTGGGCGGATTGATGAACACCGATGACGCTCGAACACTTATCGACGATGCCGACGACGTGTGCGCGGATCGACAAACGCGGATGACGCGCACGCGGATAGATGTTCGCCAACGACCCGCACGCGGATCGACGAATGCCGATGATGCTCGCGCGCTTATCGATGAACGCCAACGACGTGCACGCAGATCGACGAATGCCGACGACGCACGTGCAGATTGACGATCCCCGACAACGCAAACGCAGATCGACGAACGCTGACGAAGCTTGCGTGCTTATCGACGAATGCCGACGACACGCGCGTGGATCGACAAACACCGATGACTCATGCACGCGGATCGACGAATGCGGACGACACGCGCGTGGATTCACGATCGCAGACGACGTACGGGTGGATCGATGATCGCCAGGATCGCCCGCGGTCGATGAACGCCGACATCGTGTGAGGATCCACAAAGGCGGATGACGCACGTGCGGATCAATGAAAGCCGACGACGTGTGCGCGGATCGACGAACGCCGACGTCAGGCACGCGGATCGACGAACGCCGATGATGCGCATGCGCGGATCAATGAACGCCTACAACGCGCGATCAGATCGAAGAAGACGACGACGAACGCGCGGATCGACGAACGCCGACGACGTGCGCGCGGATGGGTGAACGCCAACGACGCGCGTGCGGATCGACGAACACCGATGATGTGCGCACGGATCGACGAATGCCGATGACTCATGCACGCGGATCGACGAATGCGGACGACACGCGCGTGGATCGACGATCGCAGATGACGTACGCACGGATCGACGATCACCAACGATGTGCCCGCGGATCGACAAAGGCCGACGTCGTGTGCGGATCGAAGAACGCGGACGACGCGCGCGCGGATTGACGATGGCCGATGACGCGCACGTGGATCGACAAACACCGAGGACGCTCGCGCGCTTATCGACGAATGCCAATGTCGCGCGCCCGGATCGACGAACGCCAGCGATGCGCACACGCTTATCGACGAACGCCGACAAAGTGCGCGCACGAATCGATGAATGCCGAACACGCAGGCGCACATATCAACAAACGCCGATGACGCACGCGCATGTATCGACCAATGCCGACGACGCACGCGCAGTTCGACGATTGCCGACGACGTGCGCGCACAGATCGAAGAACGCTAACGCCGCACGCGCGCTTTTCGACAAACGCTAATGACGCATGTGCGCGGATCGACTATATCCGATGACTCACATGTGGGGATCGACGAATGCAGATGACATGTGTGCAGATCGACGATCGCAAATGACGTACGCGTGGACCGACGATCGCCAACGACACACCCGCGGATCAACGAAAGCCAAAGATGCACGCGCAGATCGACGAAGGTCGATGATGCACGTGGTGATCGATGATCACCGACGCGCGTGCGGATCGAGGAATGCCGATGACGCACGCGCATGGATCGACCAACGCCGACAACGCGTGCGCAGTTTGAATGATTGCCGACGACATGCTCGCGGATCGACGAACGCGGATTACGTGCACGTGGATCGACGATCGCCGACGACGCGCGCATGGGGATCAACAAACGCCGACGACGCTCACGTGCTTATCGACGAACGCCGATGACGCACGCGTGGGATCGACGAACGCCGATGACGCGCACGAGCGGATCGATGAACGCCAACGACGCACGCACTTATCTATGAACGCTGATGACACGCGTGCGTTTATCAACGAACGCCGACGACGCGCGTGCGTGGATCCACGAACTCCGACGGTGTGTGCGCGGATAGACGAACGCCAAAGACGCGCGTGCGGATCGACGATCGCCGATGACGCGTGCACGGATCGACAAACGCCAACGACGCTCGTGCGCTTATCGATGAACGCCGACGACACGCACGCAGATCGATGAACGCCGATGACACACGCGCAGATTGATGATCGCTGACGATGCGCACGCGGATCGACGAACACCAATGACGCTCGCGCGCTTATCGACGAACGCCGACGTCGCGCACGTGGATCGATGAAAACCGATTACTCACGCGCCTGGATCGAAGAACGCGGATGACACGCGTGCGGATCGATGATCGCAGACGACGTACGTGCAGATCGACGATCGCCAACGATGCGCTCGTGGATCAACGAATGCCAACGTCGTGTGCGGACCGACGAACGCGGACGACGCGCGCGTGGATCAATGAACTCCGATGTCGTGCACATGTATCGACGAACGCCGACATCGCACGCACGGATCGACGAACGCCGACGACGTGCGCGGGGATCTATGAACGCTGACAACATGCGCTCAGATCGACGAACGTGGATGATGCACGTGCACGGATCGACCAACGCCGACGACGCGCGTGCAGTTCGATGAATGCCGAAAATGTTCACGCGGATCAACGAACGCGGATCATGCGCATGCGGATCGACGATTGCCGACGACGCACGCGCGGATCGGCGATCACCGACGTCGCGCGCGCGGATCGATGAACGCGGAAGACGCGCGTGCGAATCGACGATCTCCGATGACGCACACGTGGATCGATGAACGCCAACGACGCTCGCGTGCTTATCGATGAACGCCGACGACGCGCACGCAGATCGACAAATGCTGACGACGCGCACGCAGATTGATGATCGCTGACGATGCGCACGCGGATCGATGAACACCGATGACGCTAGCGTGCTTATCAATGATCGCCGATGTCGCGCGCGTGGATCGATGAACGCCGATTACTCATGCACCCGGATCGAAGAACACGGATGACACGCGTGCGGATCGATGATCGCAGACGACGTACGCGCAGATCGACGATTGCCAAAGACACGCCCGCGGATCGACGAATGCCGACGTCACGTGCGGATCGACGAACGCAGATGACGCGCGCACGGATCGACGAAAGCCGACGACACGCACACGGATCAATGAACGCCGATGTCGTGCGCGTGGATCGACAAACGCCGACATCGCGCGCGCGGATCGACGAACGGCGACGACATGCGCGTGGATCTACGAACGCCGACAACGCGTGCTCAGATCGACGAACGCGGATGACACGCAGGCGGATCGACGAACGCCGACGACCCGCGCTTTGGATCGATGATCGGCAACGATGCGCGTGCGGATCAACAAACGCCGACGACGCGTGCCTTCAGATCGACGAACGCCGATGACGCCCGCGCAGATCAATGATCGGCGACAACGCGTGCGGGGCTCGACAAACATCGTTGTCCCGTGTGCGCGGATCGACGAACGCCGATGACACTCGTGTGCTTATCTATGAATGCCGACTATGCACGCGCACGGATTGAAGAACGCCGATGAAATGCGCGTGCGGACCGACGAAAGACAATGACGCGCACGTGGATCGACAAATGGCGAACACGCCCACACGGATCGACGAGTGTCATCGGCGTTCTTCGATCCGCGTGCGCGTCTTCGGTGATCGTCGATCCACACGTGCGTCGTTGGCGATCGTCGATTCGCGCGTGCGTCGTGGGGTTCGTCGATCCGCGCTCTCGTCGTCGGCATTCGTCGATAAGCGCTCGTGCGTCGTCGGCGTTCATCGATCCACGCGCGCACGATGTCGGCGTTCGTTGATACGCTCGTGCACGTCATCGGCTTTCGTTGATAGGCGCGCGAGCGTCATTGGCGTTCGTTGATCCACACGTGCACGATGTCGACTTTCATCTATAAGCGCACGTGCGTCTTTGGTGTTCGTCTATCTGCGCGCACGCATCTTCGGCGTTCGTCGATCCGTGCGCGGGTCGACCACGTTCGTCGATCCGCACGCGACGTCAGCATTTGTCGATCCGCGGGTGCGTTGTTCGTGATCGTCGATCCACATGTACGTCGTCTGCGATCGCCGGTCCGTGCGTGTGTCGTCCGCGTTCGTCGATCCGCGCACGTGAGTCATCGGCTTTCGTTGATCCACGCGTGCGTCATCGTCGTTCGTCGATAAGCGCATGAGCGTCATCGGCGTTCATCAATCCGCATGCGCGTCATCGGCGATCATCAATCTGCAAGCGCATCATCGGTGTTGGTCGATCTGCGTTCGCGTCGTCGGCGTTCGTCGATAAGCGCGCGAGCGTCGTTGGCGCTCATCGATCCACACGCGTGTCTTTGGCCTTCGTTGATCCGTGCACGCGCATCATCAGCGTTCGTCGATAAGCGCGAGAGCGTCATCGGCGTTCGTCGATCCGCGCACGCACGTCATCGGCCTTCGTCGATAAGCGCGTGAGCGTCGTCGGCGTCCATCGATCCACGCGCGCGCTTTGTCGGCGTTCGTCGATCCGCGCGCGCACGTCATCGGCCTTCGTCGATAAGCGCGTGAGCGTCACGGCGTTCATCGAACCGCGCGCGCACTTTGTCGGCGTTTGTCGATCTGCGAGCATGCGTCGTCGGCGTTCGTCGATCCGCACGCACGCGACGTTGGCATAAGTCGATTCGCTCGTACACATCGTCGGCGTTCATCGATCCGTGCGCGCCTGATGTCGGCGTAAGTCGATCCGCTCGTGCGCATCGTCAGCGTTCATCGATCCTGCGCATGCGTCATCGGCGTTCGTTGATAAGCGCGCGAGCGTCGTCAGCGTTCGTCGATCAGTGCAAATGTGTCATCGGCGTTCGTCGATCCATGCGGGTGTCGTCGGTGTTCATCGATTAGTGTGTGAGCGTCGTCAGCGTTCATCGATCTGAGCGTGCATTGTCGGCGTTCGTCGATCCGCGCGCATGTCGTCGGCATTCGTCTATCCGCGTGCGCGTCATCGGCGTTCACCCATCCGCACGAACGTCGTTGGTATTCGTCGTTCCACACGCGCGCGACGTCGGTGTTCGTCGATCCACGCACACACGGCATCGGCGTTCATCGATCCGCGTGCGCGCTTCGTCAGCGTTTGTCGATCTGCGAGCACGCGTCGTCGGCGTTCGTCGATCCATGCGCACGCGACGTTGGCGTAAGTTGATCTGCTCGTACACGTCATTGGCGTTCGTCGATCCGCGCGCGCGTGACGTCGGCGTAAGTCGATCCGCTCATGCGCGTTGTCGGCGTTCGTCGATCCCCGTGCGTGCGTCCTCAGCGTTCGTTGATCTGCGCACACGCGTAATCGGCGTTCGTCGTTCTGCATGCGCACGACGTCGGTGTTCATTGATCCGCTCATGCGCGTTGTCAGCGTTCATCAATCCACACACGCGCGTCGTCGGCGTTCGTCGATCCGCACGCGTGCGTCGTCGGCGTTCGTCAATAAGCGCGTGCGTGTCGTCGGCGTTTGTGGATCCACACACGCGACGTCGGTGTTCGTCGATCCGCGTGCTCGTCGTTGGCATTCGTCGATACACACGCGCATCATCTGTGTTCGTCGATCTGTGTGCGACATTGGCATTCATCAATCCGCGGGCGCGTCATTGGCGATCGTCGATCCGTGCGTACGTCTTCTGCGATCGTCGATCCACGCGCGTGTCGTCCGCGTTCGTAGATCCACGCGCGTGAGTCATTGGTGTTCATCAATCCACGCGCGCGTCTTCGGCGTTCATCGATAAGCACGCGAGCTTCATTGGCATTCGTCGATCCATGTGCACGTCGTCGGGGATCGTCAATCTGCAAGCACTTCATCGGCGTTCGTCGATCTGTGTGCGCGTCATCGGCGTTCATCGATAAGCGCGCGAGCGTCGTCGGCTTTCGTCGATCCGCGCGCGTGCATCATCGGCGTTCATTGATCCACGTGCGCGTGTTGTCGGCGTTGGTCGATCCGCGTGTGGGCGTCGTTGGCGTTCATTGATCCTCTTGGGCGTCGTCAGCATTCGTCGATCCACGTGTGCGTCATCCGCGTTCGTCGATCTGCACGCGAAGTCGGCGTTCATCAATCCGCGGGCGCATCATTGGCGATCGTCGTTCCGCGCGTGTGAATCATCGGTGTTTGTCGATCCGAGCGCGTGTCGTCGGCGTTCGTCGATCCGCACGGGCATCGTCGGAGTTTGTCGATCAGCGCGCGCGTGTCGTCGGCATTCATCAATCCGTGCGCGTGTCATCGGCGTTTGTCGATCCGCACGCACGTGTCGTTGGCGTTCGTCGATCTGCGCACGTGTCGTCGGCATTCGAAGATCCGTGCGGGCGTCATGGGCGTTCGTCAATCCGCGTACACATCTTCGGCATTTGTCAATCTGCGTGTGCGCGACTTCGACGTTCGTTTATCTGCGCACGCGTCGTCGGTGATCGTCGATCCGTGTGCGCGTCTTCGCCTTCGTTGATCCACGTGTGCGTCGTCGGCGATCGTCGATCCGCGCGTGCATCATGAGTGTTCGTCGTTCCACGCACGCACGTCATCGGCATTCATCGATAAGAGCGTGAGTGTCGTCGGCGTTCTTCGATCCACGCACGTGTCATCAGCTATCGTCGATCCACGCGCACGCATCATTAGCGTTCATCGATACGCGCGCGTGCATCGTCGGCGTTCATCGATAACCACTCGTGCGTTGTCGGCGTTCATCGATCCGCGCACGCATCATCAGCGTTCGTCATTAAGCGCTCGTGCGTCATCGGCGTTCGTCGATCCGCGTGCGCACGACATCGGCGTTCGTCGATCCGCTCATGCGTGTCGTCAGCATTTGTTGATCCCTGCGTGCGCATCATTGGCGTTCGTCAATAAGCGCGCGCGCGTCGGCGTTCGTCGATCCGCACGCGCGACGTCGGCATTCGTCGATACTCGCGCACGTCGTCGGCGTTCGTCGACCCGCACGCGCGTCATCCACGTTCGTCGATCTGTGTGCGACATCGGTGTTCGTCGATACTCGCACGCGTCATCGGTGTTCGTTGATCCACACGCGCGTCATCCGCGTTCGTCGATCTACGCGCGACATCGGCGTTCGTCAATACTCGTGCGCGTTGTTGGCGTTCGTCGATATGCGTGCGCGTCATCCGCGTTCGTCAATCTGCACGCGGTATCGGCGTTCGTCGATCCGAGCGCACGTCGTCGGCGTTTGTCGATCCGCGCATCATCCGCGTTCGTCGATCTGCGCGTGACATCGGCGTTCGTCGATACTCGCGCGTGTCGTCGGTGTTCGTCGATCCGCGTGCGC
>PVHT020001258.1:120744-162215 GCA_004024745.2 Catagonus wagneri | reverse complement strand
AGATAAACTTAAATATAAACTTTATAGATTTCTACTGTAGCTTTAATAGGTCAAAAGATCTTATTCAATTAGCCTCACTACGCCCTTGTCATTCCGGAGAGGTCAGGGATCCATCTGCCGTGCAGTTGCAGGTTTAGAGGAGCCATGTTGCCGTAGAACCGTGTCTCAGCGGGGCTCATCCTGCATGGCTCCCGACAGCCCTCGTCGATCCGTGCACACGCGTCGTCAGACCTCGTCGATCCGCACGTGCGCATCGTCGGCGTTCGTCGATCCGCGCGGGCGTCGTTGGCATTTGTCGATTAGTGTGCGAGCGTCGTCCGCGTTCGTCGATCTAAGCACGCGTTGTCGGCGTTCATCGATCCGTGCGCGCGTCGTCGGGGTTCACCCATCCGTGCGCATTTATTCGGTGTTCGTCGATCCGCGCACGCGTCGTCAGCTTTCATCGATTCGCGCGCACGCGTCGTCTGCGTTCATCGATACGCGCGCGCGTCATCGGCGTTCGTTGATCCGCGTGCGCGTCGTTTGCATTCGTCGATCCGCACGCGACGTCGGCGTTCATCTATCCGCAGGCGTGTCGTTGGCGATCATCGATCCACGCGTATGTCTCTGCGATCGTCGATCCGCGCGCGTGTCATCCGCGTTCGTCGATCCACGCGCGTAAGTCATCGGCGTTCATCGATCCGCGCGCACGTCATCGGTGTTCGTCGATCCGCGCACGCGTCGTCAGTGTTCGTCGATCCGCGCGCGCGCGTCATTGGCGTTCATCAATTCACGTGCACCTCTTCAGCGATTGTTGATCCATGCGTGCATCGTGGGTGATCATCGATCCGCGTGCACGTTTTGGGCGTTCGTCGATCCGCACGTACGTGTCGTCAGTGTTCATCGATAAGCACGTGAGCGTCGTCAGCGTTCGTCAATCTGCACGCGCATCGTCGGGATTCGTCAATCTGCCCGCGCGCATCGTTGCCGTTTGTCGATCCACGAGCGCGCTTCATCGGCATTCGTCGATAAGCGTGTGAGTGTCGTCGGCGTTCTTCGATCCGCGCGTGCGCTTCGTCGGCGTTCGTCGATCTGTGCACGCACTTCATTGGCATTCGTCAATCCGCGATGTGTCGTCGGCGATCGTCGATCTGCGCGCGCGTCATTGACATTCGTCGATCCGCGCGCACGCGTCGTTGGTGTTCGTCGATAAGCGCACGAGCATCGTCGGCGTTTTTCGAACCATGCGCCCGCATCGTTCGTGTTCGTGGATCAGCGTGCGCATCATCGGCGTTTGTCGATCCGCGGGCCCGTCATCGGTGATCGTTTATCCGCGTGCACGTCATCGGTGTTCGTCGATCCGTGCGCATGTCGACCGTGTTCGTCGATCCACGTGGGCGTCATCGGCGTTCGTCGATCCGCGCGCATGTCATCGTCTTTCATCCGTCCGCGCACGTGTCATCGGCGTTCGTCTATCCGAGCACGCGCATCATCGGCGTTCGTGATTCGTGCACGCGCGTCATCGGCGTTCGTCGATAAGCACAAGAGTGTCGTCGGCGTTCGTCGATCCATGCGCACGGGACGTCGACTTTCGTCGATACACGCACGTGTCATTGGCATTTGTCGATCCGCGCATGCGTCGTCACCGATCGTCGATCTGAAGCGCGCGTCGTCAGCGATCGTCGATCAGCATGTGCGTTGTCGGCGTTCATCGATCCACGCGCGTGTCATCCGCGTTCGTTGATCTGAGGACGCATCGTTGGCGTTCGTCTATCTGCGCACACGCGTTGTCCGTGTTCGTTGAATTGAGCGCACATTGTCGGCGTTCACCCATCCGCGTGCACGTCGTCGGCGTTCGTCGATTCGCGCGCATGTCGTCAGTGTTCGTCGATCGGCGCGGGCATCGTCGGCGTTCATCGATCCTCGCGCGCGTCTTCTGTGATCGTCGATCCGCGCGCGCGTCATCGGCGATCGTCGATCCGCGCGCGCATCGTCGGCGATCATCGATCCGCGCGCGCGTCATCGGCGATCTTCGATCCGCACGCGTGTCGTCGGCGATTGTCGATCCGCGCGCGTGTCATCAGCGTTCGTCGATCCGCACGCGCGCGTCGTCGGCGTTCGTTGATCTGTGCGCGTGAGTCATCGGCGTTCGTCGATCCGTGCGTGCGTCGTCGGCGTTCGTCGATAAGCGCGTGAGCGTTGTCGTCATTCGTCGATCCGCATGCGCATCGTCGGCGATCGTCAATCTGCACACGCATCATCGGCGTTCGTCGATCTGCGTTCGCGTCGTCGGCGTTCGTCGATAAGCGCGTGACCATCATTGGCGTTCGTCGATCCGCGGGTGCGTCGTCGGTGATTATCGATCCGCGCGCGCGTCATCCACGTTCATCGATCCGCGTGCATGTCGTAGTCAATCGTCCATCTGCGCGTGTGTCGTCAGCATTCGTCGATCCACGCGTGCGCATCGTCGGCATTCATCGATCCGCACACGCGTGTCGTCGGCGTTCGTCGATCCGCGTGCGTACGACGTCGGCATTCTTCGATCCGTGCACGTGTCGTCGGCGATCATCGATCCGCACGCGTGTCGTCGGCGTTCGTCAATCCGCATGCGCGCGTCATTGGCGTTCGTCAATACGCGCACCTGAGACATCGGCGTTCGTCGATCCGCGCGTGCATCATCGGCGTTCGTCGATAAGCACGTGAGCGTCATCGGCATTCGTCGATCCGCATGCGCATCGTCGGCGATCGTCAATCTGCACGCGCATCGTCAGCGTTCATTGATCTGCGTTTGCGTCATCGGCATTCATCGATAAGCGCGTGACCGTCGTTGGCGTTCATCGATCCGTGGGTGCGTTGTCGGCGATCGTCGATCCGCGCGCGCATCATCCACGTTCGTTGATCCGTGTGCATGTCGTAGGCAATCGTCGATCTGCGCGCGCGGTGTCAGCGTTCGTTGATCCACGCGTGCTCGTCGTCGGCATTCGTTGATCCTCACACGCGCATCATCGGCGTTCGTCGATCTGCGTGAGCGCGACGTCGGCGTTCGTCGATCCGCGAGCGCGTCGAAGGCGATCGTCGATCTGCGCGTGTGTCGTTGGTGATCGTTGATCCATGCGTGAATTGTCCACGTTCATCTTTCCGTGCACACGTCATCGGCATTCGTCGATACGCGCGCGCGTCGTCGGCGTTCGTCGATCCACGCGGGCGTCGTCGGCATTCGTCAATCCGTGTGCGTGTCGTCGGCGTTCGTCAATCTGCGCACGCATCGTCAGTGATCGTCGATCCACAAGCACGTCGTCGGCGTTCATTGATCCCCGTGCGCGTCTTCGCCTTCGGCGATCCACGCGTGCATCATCGGCAATCGTCGATCTGCGCGTGCATCATGGGCGTTCATCGATCCGCGCGCATGCGTCATTGGCATTCGTCGATAAGCGCGCGAGTGTCGTCGGCGTTCTTCGATCCGCGCGTGCGTCTTCAGTGATCGTCGATCCACGCGTGCGTCGTCGGCGATCGTCATTTCGTGCGTGCGTCGTGGGGTTCGTCGATCTGCGCTCGCGTCGTCGGCATTCGTCGATAAGCGCTCGCGCGTCATCGGCATTCATCGATCCATGCGCGCACAACGTCGGCGTTCGTTGATACGCTCGTGCACGTTGTCGGCTTTCATCGATATGCGCGCAAGCGTCATCGGCGTTCGTTGATCCACACGTGCACGATGTCAACTTTCGTCCATAAGCGCGCGTGCATCTTCGGCATTCGTCTATCCGCACATGCGCATCTTCGGCTATCTTCGATCCGTGCGCGCATCGACCACGTTCGTCGATCCGCACGCGACGTCGGCATTTGTCGATTTGCAGGCACGTCGTTTGTGATCGTCGATCCATGCGTACGTCGTCTGCGATCGTCGATCCGTGCGCGTGTCATCCACGTTCGTCGATCCGCGCACGTGAGTCATCGGCGTTCGTCGATCCACGCGTGCGTCATTGGCGTTCGTCGATAAGTGCGCGAGCGTCATCGGCGTTCGTCAATCCGCATGCGCGTCATCGACGATCGTCAATCTGCAAGCGCGTCGTCGGCGTTCGTCGATCTGCGTTCGCGTCGTCGGCGTTCGTCGATAAGTGCGCGAGCGTCGTTGGCGTTCTCGATCCGCACGCGTGTCTTTGGCATTCGTTGATCCGTGCGCGTGCGTCATCGGCATTCGTCAATAAGCGCGAGAGCGTCATCGGCGTTCATCGATCCGCACGCGCACGTCATCGGCCTTCGTCGATAAGAGCGTGAGCGTCATCGGCGTTCATCAATCCGCACGCGTGTCTTTGTCGTTCATCGATCCGTGTGCACGCGTCGTCGGCGTTCGTGGATCCACGCACGCGTGTCATCGGCGTTCGTCGATAAGCGCGCGCACATCAACGGCGTTCGTAGGTAAGCGTGTGCGTCGTTGGCGTCGTTGGTGGACGATACGTGCGCGGATCGACGATCACAGATGATATACGTGCGGATCGACGATCGCCAATGACGCGCCCACGTATCGACGAATGCCGACGTCGTGTGCGGATCGACGAACGCAGACGACGCGTGCGTGGATCGACGAAAGCTGACAACGTGCATGCGGATCAAAGAACCCCGACGACTCACGTGCGCGGATCGACGAATGCCGATGTCGTGCGCGCACGGATCAATGAACGCCAAAGACGCGCGCGCGGATCGACTAACGCCGACGACGCTCAAGTGCTTATCGACGAAGGCTGATGACATGCGCACGCGGATCGATGAACGCCGACGACGCTCACGTGCTTATCGACAAACACCGATGACGTGCGTGCACGGATCAACGAATGCCAAAGACGCGTGCGCGGATTGACTAACATCGACGATGCGCGCGCTGATCGATGATCGCCTACGCGCGTGCTGATCGACGAACGCCGATGACACGCATGCACGGATCGACCAACGCCGACGACGCGCACAATGATTGAGGAATGCTGATGACTTGCGCGCGTATGGGCGAATGCCAACGACGCGCGTGCGGATTGACGAATGCCGACGACGTGCTCACGGATCAACGAATGCCGACAAGGCACGCTCAGATCCATGAACATGGATGACGCGTGTGCGCGGATCGACGAACGCCAACAACGCGCGCTCAGATCGATGAACGCAGATGACACATGCGTGTCAATGAACGCCGACGAAGCGCACTTCGGATCGACTATCAGCGACGACGTGCGTGCGGATCGACAAACGCCGATGACGCGTGCATTCGGATCGACGAATGCCGATGACACCCGCGCGGATCGATGATCGCCGATGACGCATGGGCGGATTGACGAACATAGACGTCCCGCGCGTGCGGATCGATGAACGCCGATGACGCTCGTGCGCTTATCGACGAACGCCGACTACACACACGCACGGATCGAAGAACGCCGACGACCCACGCGTCCGTACCAACGAACGTGGACGACGTGTGCGCGGATAGACAAACGCCAACAACGTGCACGCGGATCAATGAAGGACGAGGACACGCGCTCGAGTATCTACGAACACTGATGATGCTCGCACGGATCGACGATCGCCGACGATGCATGTGCAGATTGATGATCACTGACGACACTCGCACACTTATCGACAAACGCCGACTACACGCGCACGGATCGAAGAACACCGATGAACCCCACGTGCGTACCAACGAATGCTGACGACGTGCGTGCGGATAGACAAATGCCGACGACGCCCAACCTAATCGACGAACGCGGAAGACGTGCGCGTGGATCGACGAACGCCAACGACGCGCGCGCAGAAAGAAGATCGCCGATGATGTACACGCGGATCGACGAACACCGATGACACGTGCGCAGATCGATGAATGCTGACGATGCACGCGCGGATCGACGATCGCTGATGACGCGCGCTCAGATCAACGAACGCCGACAATGTGCGCGCGTGGATCCACGAACGCCGATGACGCTCACGTGCTTATCAACCAACGCCGATGACGCGTGCGCGCGTATCAACGAATGCCAAAGATGCGCGTGCGCATCGATGAACGCCACGACGCTCGCGTGCTTATCAACATACGCTGACGACGTGCACGCAGATCGAAAATCGCCGACGACGCCCACGCAGATTGACAATTGCCGATGACGCGCACGCGGATCGACGAACGCCGACGACGCTCACGTGCTTATAGACGAACGCCGACGACGTGCGTGTGGATCGACGAACGCCGATGACTCACGTGACCGGATCGACGAATGCGGATGTCACGCGCGTGGATCGACGATCGCAGATGACGTACGCGTGGATCGACGATTGCCAACGACACGCCCGCGGATCGACGAACGCCAAAGACACGCGCGCAGATCGACGAATGCCGACTACGCGCGCACTCTTATCGATGAACGTCAAAGACGCACGCGCGGATCGATGAACGCCAAAGACACGCGCGTGGATCGACGAACGCCAAAGATGCACATGCGCTTATCGACGAACGCCGATGATGCACGCGCAGATTGACAATCGCCAACGATGCGCACGCGGTAGAAGAACGCCGATGACGCTCACGCACTTATCGACGAACGCCAACGATGCGCGCATGAATCGACGAATTCCGATGACTCACGCGTGCAGATCGACGAATGCGGACGACACGCGTGCGGATTGACGATCGCAGATGACGTACACGCGGATCGACGATCGCCAACGATGTGCCCGTGGATCGACGAAGTCCGCGCATGTGGATTGATGAAAGCCGACGACGCTCGCTCGCTTATCGACGAACGCCAACGTCACGGGACCGGATCGATGAACGCCAGCGACGCGCGCACGCTTATCGACAAATGCCTACGATGCGCGTGCACGAATCGACGAACGCCGACGATGCGGGCACACGGATCAACGAACGGCAAAGACGCGTGCGCGGATCGACGAACGTCGAAGATGCGCGCGGGGATCGACGATCGCAGACGCGCGCGCAGATCGACAAACGCCGATGACGCACGCGCACATATCGACCAAAGCCGACGACGCGCGCGCAGTTCGACGATTGCCAATGATGTGCGCACGGATCGAAGAACGCAGATGACGCGCATGCGGATAGATGATCGCCGATGACGCGCGCGCCGATCGACGATCGCCGATGTCACACGCGTGGATCGACGAAAGATGACGACGCGCGCGCGCGGATCGACGAACGCCAAAGACGCGCACACGCTTATCGACGAACGCCGACGACACGTGCGTGGGGATCGACAAATGCCAGCGACGCTCGCGCGCTTATCGACGAACGCCAATGACGCATGTGCAGGGATCGACGAACGCCGATGACGCGCATGAGCGGATCGAGGAATGCTGATGACGTGCGTGCGGGGATCGATGAACGCCGACGATGCGTATGAGCAGATCGACAAACGCCAACGTCGTGCGCGCATGGATCGACGAATGCCGATGATGCGCGAGCGCTTATCGACAAACGACAATGATGCGCACGCGTATCGACGAACGCCAATGGCGCACGCGCGCTTATCGACGAACGCTAATGACGCGCATGCGCGGATCGACGATCGCCGATGACTCACGTGCGTGGATCGATGAATGCGGAAGACACGCGCGTGGATCGATGATCGCAGATGACGTACGCGCGGATCGACGATCGCCAACGATGTGCCCACGGATCGACGAAGGCCGAAGTCGCGTGCGGATCGAAGAACGCGGATGACGTGCGCGCGGATCGACGAACGCGTACAACGCCCACGCTGATTGACGATGGCCGATGATGCACACGCGGATCGACGACGCCGACAACGCTCGCGCACTTATCGATGAACGCCAACGTCGTGCGCCCGGATCGACGAACGCCAGCGTCGCGCGCACGCTTATTGATGAACGCCGATAATGCGCGCGCATGAATCGACGAATGCCAACGACACGGGCGCACGGATCAACGAACGCCAAAGACGCGCGCGTGGATCGACGAACTTCGATGATGCGCGCAGTGATCGACGATCGCCGACGCGCACGTGGATCCACAAACGCCGATGACGCACGTGCACGGATCGACCAACGCCAACAACGCGCACGCAGTTCGATGATTGCCGACGACGTGCATGCGGATCGACGAACGCAGATGACGCACAGGCGGATCGATGATCACCGACGACGCGTGCGCGGATCGACAATTGCCGATGTCGCACGCATGGATCGACGAACGCCGACGTCGTGCGCGCGCAGATTGACGAATGCCAATAACGCGCGTGTGCTTATCGACGAACGCTGACGATGCACGCGTGTATCGAAGAACGCCAATGGCGCACGCGTGCTTATCGACGAACGCTAATTACGTGCGTGCGCGGATGGACGATCGCTGATGACTCACGTGCGCGGATCGAGGAACGCTGAAGACCCGCGCGCGGATCGATGATCGCAGACGACGTACACGCGGATCGACGATCGCCATCGAAATGCCCGCGGATCGACGAACGCTGAAGACGCGCGCATGCTTATCGATGAACGCCGATGATGCGCACATGCTAATCGACGAACGACGACAACGCGCGCGCGCAGATCCACGAACGCCGATGACGCATGCACGCGGATCGATGAACGCCAAAGACACACGCGTGGATCGACGAACATTGATGATGCGCGTGCTGATCGACGATCACCGACGCGCACACGGATTTACGAACACTGATGACGTGCACGCACGGATCGACCAACGCCGACGATGCGCCCGCAGATTGACTATTGCCGAAGACGTGCGCGCGGATCAAGGAACGCGGAAGACACGCGCGCGTATCGATGATTACCAAAGATGCGCACGCGGATCGACGAACGTCAACGACGCTCGCACGCTTATCGACGAACGCCGATGACGCGAACGCAGATCGACGAACGCCGACGACGCACGCGCAGATTGGTGATCGCTGAAGATGCGCACGCGGATCGATGAACACCGACGACGCTCGCGCACTTGTCGATGAACGCCAACGTTGCGCGCGTGGATCGACGAACGCCGATTACTCACGCGCGCGGATCGATGATCGCAGACAACGTACACGCAGATCGACAATCGCCAAAGACGCGCCAATGGATCGATGAATGCCGACGACGCTCGCGTGCTTATCGGCTAACGCCAATGACATGTGCGCGGATCGACGAAAGCTGACGACGCGCGCGTGGATCGATGAATGCCGACGCCGCGCGCGTGGATCGACGATCGCCGATGACGCGCGCTCAGATCGACGAACGCCAACAACGTGCGCGCGCAGATCAACGAACTCCGACGAGGCTCCCGTGCTTATCAATGAACGCCGACAACGCTCGCGCGCGTATCATCGAACGCCAAAGATGCACACGCAGATTGACGAACGCCGACGCTCGCGCACTTATCGACGAATGCCAACGACGCGCACGCAGATCGACAATCACCAACGATGCCCGTGCAGATTGACGATCGCCGACGATGCACTCGTGGATCAACGAACGCCGACGATGCTCGCATGCTTATCGACGAACGCCGACGACGCGCGTGCGGATCGAAGAATGCCGATGACTCACGCGAGCAGATCGACGAATGCGGACGACACGCACGTGGATTGACGATCACAGACGACGTACGCGCGGATCGACGATCGCCAAATATGTGCCCGCGGATCGATGAAGGCCGACATCGCGTGTGGATCGAAGAACGCGGACGACGCGCGCGCGGTTCGACGAACACGGACGACGCCCGCGCAGATTGACGATGGTGATGACACGCACACGGATCGATGAACGCCGACGATGCTCGCACGCTTATCGACGAACGCCAACGTCGTGCGCCCGGATCGACGAACGCCAGCGACGCGCGCACGCTTATCGATGAACGCCGACGATGCGTGCGCACGAATCGACGAACGCCGATGACGCGGGCGCACGTATCAATGAACACCAAAGACGCACGCGCGGATCGACGAACATCAACGATGTGCGTGGTGATCGACAATTGCCGACGTGTGCGTGGATCGACGAACGCTGATGATGCACGCGCATGGATAGACCAATGCCGACGACACGCACGCAGTTCGACGATTGCTGACTACGTGCGCGCGGATCGACAAACGTGGATGACGCGCATGCGGATCGACGATTGCCGACGATGCGCACGCGGATTGACGATCACCGACGTCGCGCTCGCGGATCGACGAAGGCCGACGACACGCGCGCACGGATCGACGAACGCTGAAGACGTGTGCGCGCTTATCGAAGAACGCCGACGACACGCGCGCGGGGATCGACGAATGCTGATGACGCGCACGAGTGGATCGTTGAACACCGACGACGTGAGCGCACGGATCGACGAACGCCGACGACGCGCGAGCGCTTATCGATGAATGCCGACGACGTGCGCGTGGGGATTGACGAATGCCGACGACGTGTGAGCGCTTATCGACGCACGCCGACGACGCACGTGCGTATCGATGAACGCCAATGGCGCACACGTGCTTATCGATGAACGCTAATTACGTGCGTGTGCGGATTGATGATCGCCGATGACTCACGCGCGCAGATCGACGAATGTGGATGACACGCGCACGGATCGACGATCGCAGACAGCGTACGCACGGATAGACGATCGCCATCGACGTACCCGTGGATCGATGAAAGCCGACGACGCGCACGTGCTTATCGACGAACGCCGACGACGCACGTGCGCGGATCCACGAACACCGACGACGCGCACGCACGGATCAACGAACGCCAAAGACGTGCGCACGGATCGACGAACGCCGACGACGCTCTCACAGTTATCGACGAATGCCGATGATGCACGTGCACGGATCAATGAATGCAAAAGACACACGCGTGGATCGACGAACGTCGACGATGCGCGTGATAAACGACGATCGCGGATTCGTCCGCGGATCGACGAACGCCGATGACGTGCACGCACGGATCGACCAACGCCGACGACGTGCACGCAGATTGACTATTGCCGACGACGTGCGTGCAGATCGACGAACGCGGAAGACGCGCGCGCGGATCGACGATCGCCGAAGACGCCTGTGCGGATCGACGAACGCCAACGACGCTCATGCGCTTATCGACGAATGTCGACGACGCGCACGCAGATCGACGAATGCCGATGACGTGCACGCAGATTGATGATCGATGACGATGCGCACGCGGATCGACAAACACCGACGATGCTCGCGCGCTATACGATGAACGCCGACGTCGTGCGCATGGATCGACGAACACCGATTACTCACGCGCCCAGATCGAAGAACGCGGATGACACGTGCACGGATCGATGCTCGTGCGGATTGACGAACGAGACGACGCACCCGCAGATCGACGAACGCCGACGACGCGTGCTGATTGACGAACACGGATGATGCGTGTGCGGATCGAGGAAAGCCGACGACACACGCGCGGATGAATGAACACCGATGTCGTGCGCGTAGATCGATGAACGCCGACGTCGCGCACACGGATCGACGAACGCCGACGACGCGCGCCTGCGGATCGACGAGGGCCAACGACGCATGCGCGCAGATCGACGAGGGCCAATGATGTGCGCACGCGGATCGACGAACGCTGACGATGCCCGCGTGGATCAACGAACGCCGACGATGCGCGCGTGCGGATCGACGAGGCCCGACGACGCGCGCGTGTGAATCGATGAACGCCGACAACCGCGTGGATCGACGAACGCCGACGATGCGCGTGCGGATGGACGAATGCCGACGACGTGCGTGCGTATTGGCGAATGCCGACGACAGGCGTGCGGATCGACGAACGCCAACATCGCACGCGCTGATCGATGAACGCCGAAGACGCGTGCGTGGGGATAGACAAATGCCGATGACGCTCGCGAGCTTATCGACGAACACTGACGACGTGCGCGCGTGGATCGACGAACGCCGAGGACACTCACGCGCTTATCGATGAACGCCGACTATGCGCGCGTGGGGATAGACGAATGCCAACGACGCTCACGCGCTTATCGACGAACCCCGACGACGTGCGCACGCGGAT
Organism: Catagonus wagneri; assembly: GCA_004024745.2. Classification (NCBI taxonomy): domain Eukaryota; kingdom Metazoa; phylum Chordata; class Mammalia; order Artiodactyla; family Tayassuidae; genus Catagonus; species Catagonus wagneri. The sequence continues at coordinate 150,221 of PVHT020001258.1, read as the reverse complement.
CGACGAACGCCGACTACGCTCACGCACTTATCGATGAACACCGACAACGCGCACATGCGGGTCAACGAACGCCGATGACGCGCGCGCAGACTGATGATCGTCGACGATGCACACATGGATCGACGAACACCGAGGACGCTCACGGGCTTATCGACGAATGCCGACATCGCGCGCGTGGATCAATGAATGCCGATGACTCACGCGCGTGGATTGACGAACGCGGACAACATGCGCGCGGATTGACGATCGCAGACGACGTACGCGTGGATTGACGATCGCCAATGATGCGCCCGCGGATCGACGAATGCCGACGTCATGTGGGGTCGATGAACGCAGACGACACGCGCGTGGATCGACGAAAGCCGACGACGCACGCGCGGATCGACGATCGCCGATGAAGCGTGCTCAGATCGACGAACGCCGATAACGTGCACGCCTGGATTGACGAACGCCGACGACGCTCATGCGCTTATCAACCAACGCCGATGACGTGCGTGCACGGATCAACGAATGCCAAAGATGTGCACGCAGATCAATGAACGCCAACGACGCTCACGTGCTTATCGACGAACACCGATGATGCGCACGCAGATCGACGATCGCCTACGACGCCCGTGCAGATTGATGAACGCCGACGATGCGCACGCGGATCGAAGAACGCCGACGCTCGAGCGCTTATCGATGAATGCCAAGGACGCGCGCGCGGATCGACGAACGCCGATGACTAATGCGCACGGATTGACGAATGCGGAGGATGCGCGCGCGGATCGACGATCGCAGATGATGTACGCGCGGATCGATGATCGGAAACGACGTGCCCGTGGATCGACGAACGCCAAATACGCGCGCGTGCGGATCGACGAACACCGAAGATGCGTGCGTGCGGATCGATGAACGCCGATGACACACACACAGATAGACGAACGCCGACGATGCACACGCAGATCGATGAACACCAACGACGCATGCGCAGATTGAGGATCGCCGATGACGCGCACGCGGATCAAATAACGCCGACGATGCTCACGCACTTATCGACGAATGCCGACGACGTGCTCGCAGATGGACGAACGCCGACAATGCACACGCAGATTGACGATCGCTGATGACGCGCACGCAGAATGACGAACGCGGACGACGCGCGCGCGCGGATCGACGAACGCCGACGACGCACGCGCGCGGATCAAATAACGCCAAAGACACGCGCGCGGATCGACGAACGTCAACGATGCGCGCGCTGATCGACGATCGCCGACGCACGTGCAGATCAACGAACGCCAAAGACACGCGCGCAAGGATCGACCAATGCCAATGTTGTGCGCGCGTGGATCGACGAACACCAATGACGCACGAGCGCTTATCGATGAACGCCGATGACACGCGCGTGCGTATCGACGAACGGCAATGGCGCATGCGCGCTTATCGACGAACGCTAATGACGTGCGCGTGCGGATCGACGATCGCCGACGACACACTCGCGGATCGACGAACGCCGACGATGCGCGCGCGCTTATCTACGAACGCCGACGATGTGCATGCAGATCGATGAACGACGACAACGCACACGCAGATTGATGATTGCCGACGACGCGCACATGGATCGAAGAACGCCGACGATGCTCACGTGCTTATTGATGTACGCTGATGACGCGCGCGCGCAGACAGATGAAAGACGATGACGCGCATGCGGATCGACGAACGCCGATGACACTCACACGGATCAACGAACGCGGACGACTTGCGCGCGGATCGGCAAACGCCGACGATGTGCACCCGGTTCGACGAACGCCGACGACGCTCGCCTGATCGATGATTGCCGATGATGCAGGCGCAGATCGACGAACGCCGACGACGCTCACACACTTATCGACGAACGCCAACGATGCGCACGTGGATCGACGAACGCCGATGACTCACATGCGTGGATCGATGAACACGGACAATGCGCACGCGGATCGACGATCGCCGATGATGCGCGTGTGGATCGACGAAAGTCTACGCCGCGTGCGGATCGACGAACGCGGACATTGCGTGCGCGGATCGACGAAAGCCGACGACGCGCGCGTGTATTGACGAACGCCAACGACGCACCCGCGGATCGATGAAAGTCTACGCTGCGTGTGGATCGACGAATGCGGACATTGCGCGCGCGGATCGACGAAAGCCGACGACGCGCGCGTGGATTGACGAACGCTGACATCGCACACGCAGATCAACGAACGCCGATGACGCATGCATGGAACGACGAACGCTGACAACGCGCGCGCGGATCGACTATCGCCGATGACGCGCGCTCAGATCGATGAACGCCGACAAAGTGCGTGCGCAGATCGACGAATGCCGATGACGCTCACGCGCTTATCAATGAACGTTGACGACGCGTGCATGCCTATCAATGAACGTCAAAGATGTGCGCGCGGATCGACGAATGCCAATGACGCTCGCGCGCTTATCGACGAACGCCGATGATGTGCGTGTGGATCAATGAACGCCGATACTCACTCGTGCGAATCGAAGATCGCAGATGACGTATGTGCCGATCAGTGATCGCCAATGACATGCCCGCGGATCAAGGAACGCCAAAGACGCGCGCGCGGATCGACGAATGCCGATGACGTGTGCGCGGATCGATGTGCGCCAATGACGCACGTGCGGATCGACGAACGCCGACGACACGTGGGCGGATTGACGAACGCCGATGACGCTAGCACACTTATCGACGATGCCGACGACGTGCGCGAGGATCGACAAACGCGGATGACGTGCGCGCGGATAGATGTTCGCCAACGACGCGCGTGCAGATCAACAAATGCCGACGATGCTTGCGCGCTTATCGATGAATGCCGACGACGCGCACGCAGATCGACGAATGCCGATGATGCGGGTGCAAATTGACGATCCCCGACGACACGCACGCAGATCGACGAACGCTGATGAAGCTTGCGCGCTTATCGATGAACGCCGACGACATGGGTGCGGATCGACGAACGCTGATGACTCACGCATGCGGATCGACGAATGCGGATGACACGCACGTGGATCGACGATCGCAGATGACGTACACGCGGATCGATGATCGCCAACGACGCGCCCGTGGTCGATGAACGCCGACGTCGCGTGAGGATCCACGAAGGCGGACGACGTGCGCGCGTATCAACGAAAGCTGACGATGCGTGCGTGGATCGACGAACGCCGACAACGCGCGCGCGGATCGAGGAACGCCGACGACGCGTGCGCGAATGGGTGAACGACGAAGACGCGTGCGCGGATCGATGAAGGCCGATGACGCGCGCGCAGATCGACGAACGCCGACGACGTGCGCACGGATGGGTGAATGCCGACGACGCGCACGCGGATCGATGAACGCCGATGATGCGTGCGCGGATCGACGAATGCCGATGACTCACGCGCGTGGATCGATGAATGCGGACAACACGCGTGCGGATCGACAATCGCAGAAGACGTACACACGGATCGACGATCGCCAACGATGTGCCCGCGGATCGAAGAAGGCCGATGTTGCGTGCGGATCGAAGAACGTGGACGACGCGCGCATGGATCGACGAACGCGGAAGACGCCCACGCAGATTGACGATGGCCGATGACGCGCACACAGATCAATGAACGCCGACGACGCTCGCGCGCTTATCAACAAATGCCAATGTTGCGCGCTCGGATCGACGAACGCCAGTGATGTGCGCACGCTTATCGACGAACGCCGATGATGCACGCGCATGAATCGATGAACGCCGACAACGCAGGCGCACAGATCAACGAACGCTGATGACGCACGTGCACCAATCGACCAACGCCGACGACGCGCACGCAGTTCGACGATTGCCGACGACGTGCGCACGTGGATCGACGAATGCCAACGCCGCACGCGCGCTTTTCGACGAACGCTAATGACGCGCGTGCGCAGATCGACGATATCCGATGACTCACGCACGGGGATCGACGAATGCGGACGACACGCGCCCAGATCGACGATCGCAAATGACGTACGCGTGGATCGACGATCGCCAACAACACGCCCGCCGATCAACGAATGCCAAAGATGCGCGCGCGGATCGACGAACGTCGATGATGCGCATGTTGATCGACGATCGCCGACGTGCGCGTGGATCGACGAACGCCGATGACGCACTCGCACGGATGGACGATCGCCGACAACACATGCGCGGGGATCGACAAACGCCGACGACGCTCGCGCGCTTATCGACGAACGCCGATGATGCATGCGTGGAATCGACGAATGCCGACGTAGCGCACGAGCGGATCGATGAACGCCGATGACATGCACGCTTATCTACGAACGCCGATGATGCGTGCGCGCTTATCAACGAACGCCGACGACGCGTATGCGTGGATCCACGAACGCCGCCGACACGCGCGCACGGATCGATGAACGACAAAGATGCGCTCGTGGATCGATGAATGCCGACGACGCTCACGCACTTATTGACAAAGGCCGATGACGTGCGCGCGCGGATCGATGAATGCCGACGACGCTCTCGCGCTTATCGATGAACGCCGATGACGCACGCGCACGGATCAACGAATGCCAAAGACACGTGTGCGGATCGACAAACATCGACGATGCGCGCGCTGATCGACGATCACGGACGCGCGCGTGGATCGACGAATGCCAAAGACGCGCACGCACGGATTGACCAACGACGACGACGCGCACGCAGATTGACTGTTGCCAACGACGTGCGCGCGGATCGAAGATCGCTGACAATGTGTGTGCGGATTGACGAACGTCAGCGACGCTCGTGTGCTTATCGACGAACGCCGACGACGCGCACGCAGATCGACGAATGCCGATGACGCACGTGCAGATTGATGATCGCTGATGATGCGCACGCGGATCGACGAACACCGATGACGCTCGCGCGCTTATCAACGAACGCCAACGTCGCGTGCGTGGATCGACGAAAACCGATTACTCACGCGCCCGGATCGAAGAACGCGGACCACACGCGTGCGGATCGATGATCGCAGATGACGTACGCGCAGATCGACGATCGCCATTGACGCACCCGCGGATCGACGAACGCCGACGTCGCGTGCAGATCGACGAACGCGGACGACGCGCGCGTGAATCAATGAACGCCGATGTCGTGCGCATGGATTGACGAACGCCGACGTCGCGCGTGTGGATCGACGAACGCCGACGACGTGCGTGCGGATCTACGAACGCCGAAAAAACGCGCTCAGTTCGATGAATGCGGATGACGCACGTGCACGGATCGACCAATGCCGACGACGCGCGCGCAGTTCGATGATTGCCGAAAATGTGCACGTGGATCGACGAACGCGGATCATGTGCACGCGGATCGACGATTGCCGACGACGCATGCGCGGATCGGCGATCGCCGACGTCGCGCGCGTGGATCAACGAATGCCGACGACGCGCACGTGTGAATCGATGAACGCCGAAGACGCGCACGCGCTTATCGACGCACGTCGATGACGTGCGCGCGGGGATAGACAAACGCCGATGACGCTCGCGCACTTATCGATGAACGCCGACGACGCGCGCGTGGAAAGACGATTGCCGACGTCGTGCGCGCGGATCGACGAACGCCGACGACGCACACGAGCGGATCGATGAACGCTGATGTTGTGCGCGTGTGGATCGACTAATGCCGATGATGCATGAGCGCTTATCGATGAATGCTGACGACGCGCGCACTTATCGATGAACGCCAACGGCGCACGCGTGCTTATCGACGAACGCTAATGTTGCACATGCGCAGATCGACGATCGCCGATGACTCACGCACGCGGATCGACGAATGCGGACGCCATGCGCGCAGATCGACGATCGCAGATGACATACGGGCAGATCGACGAACGCGGATGACGCGCGCGCACGGATCGATGAACGCCAAAGACGTGCGTGTGGATCGATGAATGCCGACGACACTCACGCGCTTATCGATGAAGGCCAATGACGTGCGTGCGTGGATCGATGAAGGCCGATGACGCTCTCGCGCTTATCGATGAACGCCGATGACACGTGCGCACGGATCAACGAATGCCAAAGATGTGTGCGCGGATCGACGAACGCCGACGACGCGCGTGCAGATTGACTATTGCCGACGACGTGCGCACGGATCGACGAACGCGGAAGATGCGCGCGTGGATCGACGATCGCCGACGACGCACGCGTGGATCAACGAACACTAACGACGCTCGCTCGCTTATCGACGAACGCCGACGACGCGCACACAGATCAACAAACGCCGATGATGTGTGCGCAGATTGATGATCGCTGACGATGCACACGTGGATCGATGAACACCGACGACGCTTGCGTGCTTATCGACGATCGCCGACGTCGCGCGCATGGATCGACGAACGCCGATTACTCATGTGCCCGGATCGAAGAACACAGATGACACGCGCGTGGATCGACGATCGAAGACGACGTACGCGCAGATCGATGATCGCCAAAGACACGCCTGCGGATCGACGAACGCCGACGTCGCATGTGGATCGACGAACGCGGATGATGCACGTGCGGATCGACGAAAGCCGACGACACATGCGCGGATCAATGAACGCCGATGTAGTGCGCGTGGATCGACGAACGCCGAAGTCACGCGCGCGGATCGACGAATGCTGACGACATGCACGCGTATCTATGAACGCCAACAACGCGCGCTCAGATCGACAAACGCAGATGACACGCAGGCGGATCGATGAACGCCGATGACCCGCGCTTTGGATCGACAATCGGCAACGACGCACACGCGGATCGACAAATGCCGACGACGCGTGTGTTCGGATCGACGAACGCCGATGACGCCCGCGCGGATCGATGATCGCTGACAACGCGTGCAGGGCTCGACAAACGTCGTCGTCCCGTGCACGCGGATCGACGAACGCCGAGACACTCATGCGCTTATCGACGAATGCCGACTACGCATGCACACGGATCGAAGAACGCCGATGACCCGCGCTTGCAGACCAACGAAAGACAATGACGCACATGTGGATCGACAAATGCCGAACACGCCCACACAGTTCGACGAATGCGGATGACGTGCGCGCATATCAACGAACGCCAATGGCGCACGTGCGCTTATCGCCGATCGCTAATGATGCGCGCGCGCGGATCGACGATCGCCGACGACGCACTCGTGGATCAACGAACGCCGATGATGCGAGCGCGCGGATCGACGAACGCCGACGACGCGCGTGTGTGGATTGATGAACTACGATGCCGCGCACGCAGATCGAAGAACGCCGACGATGCTCGCACGCTTATCATCGATCGCCGACGACACGCACGCAGATCGACGAACGCCGATGATGTGCACGCAGATTGACAATCGCCGACTACACGCATGCGGATCGAAAAACGCCGATGACGCTCACGTGCTTATCGATGATCGCCGACGACGTGCACTCGGATCGATGAACGCCGACGATGCTCGCGCGCTTATTGACAAACACCGATGATGTGCGTGCGGATCGACCAACGCCGATGACTCACGCACGTGGACTGCGAACCTGGATGACACGCGTGTGGATCGACGATCGCAGATGACGTACGCGTGGATCGACGCTCACCAACGATGTGCCCACTGATCGACGAACGCTGACCTCGCACGCACGGATCGACAAACGCCGACGATGCATGCGTCCGGATCGACGAACGCTGACGACGTGCGCATGCCTATCGACGAATGCCGACGATGCACGTGCGCGGATCGACAAAAGCCAACGACGTGTGCGCACGGATCAACGAACGCCAAAGACGCGCGCGCGGATCGACGAACGTCGACGATTCGCACGCTGATCGACGATTGCTGACGCGCTCGCGGATCGATGAACGCCGATGACGCGTGCGCACGGATCAACCAACGCCAACGCACGCGCAGATCTACGATTGCCGATGATATGCGCGCGGATCGACGAACGTGGATGAAGCGCATGTGGATCGACGATCGCCGATGACGTGCACGCGGATCGACGAACGTCAATGATGCTCGCGCGCTTATCGACGAACGCCGACAATGGGCTCGTAGATCGAGGAACGCTGATGACGCGCACATAGATTGAAGATCGCCGATGATGCCCACACGGATCGATGAACACCGACGACGCTCGCGCGCTTATCGACGAACGCTGACGTCGCACGTGTGGATCGATGAACGCCGATGACTCACGCACGCGGATCGACGAACGTGGACGACACGCGTGCGGATTGACGATCGCAGACGACGTACGCGCGGATCAACGATTGCCAATGACGCGCCCGCGGATCGACGAAAGCCGATGCTGCGTGCGGATAGACGAACGCAGAAAACGCGCGCGCGGATCGACGAAAGCCGATGACGCGTGCGTGGATTGACGAACGCCGACATCGCGTGCGCGGAACGACAAACGCTGACAATGCGCACGCTTATCGACTATCGCCGATGACGCACGCTCAGATCGACGAACGCCGACAACGTGCGTGCGCAGATCGACGAATGCCGATGATGCTCACGCACTTATCAACGAACGCCGACGACGTGCGCACGCGTATCAACAAACGCCAAAGATGCGCGCGGATCGACGAATGCCAATGACGCTCGCACGCTTATCGACGTACGCCGATGACGCGCACGCAGATCGACAATTGCCGACGATGCTCGCGCAGATTGACGATCGCCGATGACACGCACGCGGATCGACAAACGCCGACGACGCTCGCGTGCTTATCGACGAACACCAACACGCGCACGCGGATCGATGAAAGCCGATGACGCATGCGTGGATCGATGAACGCTGACGTCGCGCGCGTGGATCGACGAACGCCGATGACGCGTGCGCGGATCATCGAACGCCGAAGACGCGCTCGCGGATCGACGATCGCCGATGACGTGCGCTCAGATCGACGAACGCTGACAACGTGCATGTGCGGATCAACGAACGCCGACGACACTCCCGTGCTTATCAATGAACGCCGACAACACGCGCGCACGTATCAACGTACGCCAAAGATGCATGCCTGGATCGATGAACGCCGACGCTCGCACGCTTATTGACGAACGCCGACGATGTGCACGCAGATCAACAATCGCTGACGACGCCCGAAGGAGATGACGATCGCCGACGACGCACACGCGGATCGACGAACGCCGACGACGCTCGCATGCTTATCGACGAATGCCGATGACTCACGCGCGCGAATCAAAGATCGCAGATGACGTACGTGCGGATCAACGATTGCCAACGACACGCCCGCGGATCGACGAATGCCAAAGACGTGCGCACGGATCGACGAATGCCGATGACGTGTGCGTGGATCAATGTGCGCCGATGACGCACGTGCGGATCGACGAACGCCGACAACACGTGGGTGGATTGATGAACGCCGATGACGCTCGCACACTTATCGACGATGCCGACGACGTGTGCGCGGATCATCGAACGCGGATGATGTGCGCGCGGATAGATGTTTGCCAACGACGCGCGACGGATCCACGAACTTGACGATGCTCACGCGCTTATCGATGAACGCCGATGATGTGCACGCAGATCGATGAATGCCGATGATGCACGTGCAGATTGACGATCCCCGACGACGCACACACGGATCGACGAATGCTGACGAAGCTTGTGCGCTTATCGACGAACGCCGATGACATGCGCGCGGATCGACGAACGCCGATGACTCACACACGCGGATCCACAAATGCGGATGACACACGCATGGATTGACAATCGCAGATTACGTACGTGCGGATCAACGATCACCACGACGCGCCCACGGTCGATGAACGCCGAGGTTGCGTGAGGATACACGAAGGTGGACGACACGCGCGCGGATCAACGAAAGCCGACGACGATTGCGTGGATCAACAAACACCGACGTCATGCACGCGCTGATCGACGAATGCCGATGACTCACGCGCGTGGATCGACAAATGCGGACAACACACTTGGGGATCGACAATCGCAGAAGACGTACGCACGGATCGACGATCGCCAACGATGTGCCCGCGGATCGACGAAGGCCGACATCGCATGCCAATCGAAGAACGTGGATGACGCACGCGCGGATCGATGAACGCGGAAGACGCCCACGCAGATTGACGATGGCCGATGACCCGCACGTGGATCAACGAACGCCGACAATGCTCGCGCACTTATCGATGAATGCCAATGTCACGCGCCCGGATCGACAAACGCCAGTGACGCGTGCACGCTTATCGATGAACGCCGATGATGCGCGCGCACGAATCGACGAATGCCGACAACGCGGGCGCACGGATCAATGAAAGCCGATGACGCACGCGCACGGATTGACCAACGCCGACGACGCACGCGCAGTTCGTCGATTGCCGACGATGTGCGCACGTGGATCGACGAACACCAACGCCGCACGTGCACTTTTTGACGAACGCTAATGACGCGCCTGCGCGGATCGACGATATCTGATGACTCACACGTGGGGATCGAAGAATGCGGACGACACGCGCACAGATCGACGATCGCAAATGATGTACGCGCGGACCGACGATCGCCAACGACACACCCGCGGATCAACGAATGCCAAAGACGCGCGTGCGGATCGACGAACGTCAATGATGCGCGTGGTGATCGACGATTGCCGACGCACGTGCGGATCGATGAACGCCGACGATTCACGCGCGCGGATCGATGAACGCAGACGACCCGCGCGCGGATCGACGAACGCAGACGAGGCACGCGTGGATCGACGATTGCTGATGATGTACGCAAGGATCGACGATCGCCAATGATGTGCCCGCGGATCAACGAAGGCCGACGTCGTGTGCGGATCGAAGAACGCGGAAGACGCGCACGCGGATCGACGAACGCGGACGATGCCCGCGCAGAATGTCGATGGCCGATGACGTGCACGCGGATCGACGAATGCCGACGACGCTCACGTGCTTATCGACGAATGCCAATGTCGCAGGCCCGGATCGACGAACGCCAGTGACGCGCGCACGCTTATCGATGAACGCCAACGATGCGCGTGCATGAATCGACGAACGCCAATGACGCGGGCGCACGGATCAACGTACGCCAAAGACGCGCGCACGGATTGACGAACGTCAATGATGCGCGTGGTGATTGATGATCACCAACGCGTGCGCGGATCGACGAACGCCAATGACGCAAGCGCACGGATCGACCAACGCCGACGACGTGAGCGCAGTTCAACGATTGCTGACTATATGCGTGCGGATCGATGAATGTGGATGACGCACACGCAGATCGACGATCGCCGACCACGCGCGCACGGATCGACGAACGCCGACGACGCACGTGCGCGGATCGACGAACGCCGAAGAAGCGCGCGCACTTATCGACGAACGCCAACGATGCGCGTGTGGGGATCGACAAACGTCGAAGAAGCACACGAGCGTATCGATGAACGCCGATGACGCGCGTGTTTATCTACGAACGCCGATGACGCGCGTGCACTTATCGACGAATGCCGACGACAGGCATCGCGGATCCACGAATGCCGATGACACGCGCGCACGGATCGATGAACACCAAAGACGCGCGCGCGGATCAATGAACGCCGACGATGCTCACGCGCTTATCGACGAAGGCTGATGACATGCACGTGTGGATCGGCAAACACCAATGACGCTCTCACGCTATCGACGAATGCCGATGATGCGCGTGCACGGATCAACGAACGCCAAAGACACGCGCGCGGATCGACGAACGTCGACGATGCGCGCGCTGATCGACGATCGCGGACGCGCGCGCAGATCGACGAACGCCGATGACGCGCACGCACGGATCGACCAATGACGATGACGCGCGCCCAGATTGACTATTGCCGACGACGTGCGCGTGGATCGACGAACGCAGAAGACGTGCCCACGGATCGACGATCGCCAACGACGCGTGCACGGATCGACGAACGCTGATGACTTGCATGCGGTTCGACGAATGCCGACGACGCTCGCACGGATCGATGATCGCCGACGAAGCATGCGCGGATCGACGAACGCCGACGACGCTCGCACACTTATCGACGAAGGCCAATGACGCGCGTGCGGATCGACGAACGCCGATGACTCACACGTGCGGATCGATGAACACGGACAATGCGCGCGCGGATCGACGATCGCCGACCACGCGCGTGCGGATTGATGAACGCCGACCTTGCGCGTGCGCAGAAGACGAACGCTGACTTCGCGTGCATGGATCGACGAGGGCTGATGACGCACACGTGCGGATCGATGAGGGTCGAAGACGCGCGCGCGCGGATTGATGAATGCTGACGATGCCCACGTGGAATGACGAACGCCGACGACGTGCGCGCAGATTGATGATCGCTGACGATGCGCACGTGGATCGTCGAACACCGATGACGCTCGTGGGCTTATCGACGAATGCCGATGTCGCGCGTGTGGATTGACGAACGCCGATGACTCATGCGCGTGGATCGATGAACGTGGACGACATGCACGCGGATTGACGATCACAGACGACGTACGCGTGGATCAACGATCGCCTACGACGCGCCCGCGGATTGACGAATGCCGACGTCACGTGGGGATCGACGAACACGGACGACGCGCGCTCGGATCGACGAAAGCCGATGACGCACGCGCGGATCGACGATTGCCGATGATTCGCGCTCAGATCGACGAACGCCGACAACGTGCACGCCCGGATTGATGAACGCCGTCGATGCTCATGCACTTATCAACGAACGCCGATGACGCGCACGCAAGGATCAACGAACGCTAAAGATGCGCGCGCGGATCAATGAATGCCAACGACGCTCACGTGCTTATCGACGAATGCCGATGACGTGCATGCAGATCAACGATCGCCTACAACGCCCATGCAGATTGATGATCGCCGACGACGCGCATGCGGATCAACTAACGCCGATGACGCGCGCACGGATCGACGAACGCCGATGACTCACGCGTGCGGATCGACGAACGCGGAGGATGCGCGTGCGGATCAACGATCGCAGATGACGTACGTGCGGATCGATGATCGCAAACGACGTGCCGCAGATCGACGAACGCCGAAGATGCACGCGTGCGGATCGACGAACACCAACGATGCGCGCATGTGGATCGATGAATGCCGATGACGCACACGCAGATAGACGAACGCCGACGACCCGCACGCAGATCGAAAATGCGAACGACGCGCGTGCAGATTGACGATCGCCGACAATGCGCACGCGGATCGAAGAACGCCGACGACGCTCACGCGCTTATCGACGAACGCTGACGACGTGCACACAGATTGACGAACGCCGACAATGCACGTGCAGATTGACGATCGCCGATGACGCACACGCAGATCAAAGAACGCCGACGACGATCACGCGCTTATCGACGAATGCCAACGACGCGCGTGTGGATCGACAAACGCCGATGACTCACGTGCGCAGATCAACGAATGCGGACGACACGCGCGCGGATGGATGATCGTAGACGACGTACGCGCGGATCGACGATCACCAACGATGCGCGCGCGCGGATCAACAAACGCCGACGTCGTGCACGCGCGGATCGACGAACACCGACGACGCGTGAGTGCTTATCGATGAACGCCGATGACGTGCGCGCGCGTATCGACGAACGGCAACGGCGCACGCGTGCTTATCGACGAACGCTAATGATGCGCGTGCATGGATCGACGATCGCCGACGATGCACTCGCGGATCGACGAACACCGATGACGCGTGCTCGCTTATCGACGAACACCGACGACGTGCACGCAGATCGACGAACACTGACAACGCGTGTGCAGATTGACGATTGCAGACGACGTGCACGCGGATCGAAGAACGCCAACGACACTCGCGCGCTTATTGACTTACGCTGATGACGCGCGTGCACGGACAGATGAAAGACGATGACGGGATGCGGATCGACGAATGCCGACGACAACCACGTGGATCGATGAACGCAGAATACATGCGCGCGGATCGACGAACACCAATGATGTGCACGCGGATCGACGAATGCCGACCACGCTTGTGCGGATCGATGATCGCCGATGATGCACGTGCGGATCGACGAACGCCGATGACGCTCGCACACTATCGATGAACGCCAACGTCGCGCGCACGGATCGACGAACACCGATGACTCACACGCGCGGATCGATGAACGTTGACAATGCGCGTGCGGATCAACGAACACGGGCAAGGCACACGAGGATCGACGATTGCTGAGGACACGCATGCGGATCGACGATCGCACGCACGGAATAACGAACGCCTACGATGCACACGTGCAGATAGTTGAACTCCGACGACGCGCACACATATCGACGAACGCCGACACGCATGCGCAGATCGATGAACACCGATGACGCGCACGCAAATTGACGATCGCCGACGACACGCACACGGATAGAAGGGCGCCGACAACCCTCACGCACTTATCGACGAACGCCGACGATGTGCGCGCGGGGAACGAGGAACGCCGACGACGTGCACGAGCGGATCGACGAACGCCGATGTCGTGCGCGCACGGATCGACAAATGCCGATGACGCGCGTGTGCGTATCGACGAACGCCAACAGCGCATGCGCGCATATCAACGAACGCTAATGACGCGCGCGCACGGATTGACGAACGCCGACGACGCTCGTGCGGATCGATGATCGCCAATGATGCACACGCGGATCGATGAACGCTGATGACGATCGCACACTTATCGACGAACGCCGACGACGTGCGCGCGGATCAACGAATGCCGACGACTCATGCGTGGTATCAACGAACACGGATGATGCGCGCGTGTATCGACGAATGCTGATGACGCGCGCACGGATTGATGAACGCCGACATCGTGTGCGGATCGACGAACGCCGACGACGCGCGCGCGGGGATTGATGAACGCCGATGACGCTCACGTGCTTATTGACGAACGCCGATGACGCGCGCGTGGGGATTGACGAACGCCGATGACGCGCACGAGCAGATCGACGAACGCCGACGACGCACGAGCGCTTATCGACGAATGCCGACAACGCATGCGCGGGGATCGACGAAAGCCGACGACGCGCACAAGTGGATCGATGAATGCCGACACGCGCGAGCGCTTATCAACGAATGCCGACGACACGTGCGCAGAGATCGAAGGTCGCCGACGATGCGCACGAGCAGATCGACGAACGCCGACGTCGTGCGCGCGCGGATCGACGAACGCTGATGATGCGCAAGAGCTTATCGATGAACGCCGACGACGCGCACGCGCGTATCGACGAACGCCAACGGCGCGCGTGTTTATCGACGAACGCTAAAGACACACGCGCACGGATCGACGATCGCTGATGATGCGCAAGAGCTTATCGATGAACGCCGACGACGCGCACGCACGTATCGACGAACGCCAACGGCGCGCGTGTTTATCGATGAACGCTAAAGACACACGCGCACGGATCGACGATCGCTGATGACGCACTCGCGGATCGACGAACGCCGACGACGCGCATGCGCGGATCAACGAACGCCGACGACGCGCGCATGCGGATAAATGAACTCCGACGATGCGCACGCATATTGACGAACTCCGACGACGCGTGCGCAGATCGATGAACACTGATGACGTGCACGCAAATTGACGATCGCTGACGACGCGCACGCAGATAGAAGAGCGCCGACGACGCTCACGCACTTATCGACGAATGCCGACAACGTGCGCGCGGGGATCGACGAACGCCGACGACGCGCACAAGTGGATCGACGAATGCGGACACGTGCGAGCGCTTATCGACGAATGCCGATGACACGTGTGCGGAGATCGAAGAACGCCGACGACGCGCACGAGCAGATCGACGAACGCCGACGTCGTGCGCGTGCGGATCGATGAACGCTGATGATGTGCAAGAGCTTATCGATGAACGCCAACGACGGGCACACGCATATCGACGAACGCCAACGGCGCGCGTGCTTATCGACGAACGCTAAAGACACACGCGCATGGATCGACAATCGCTGATGACGCCCTCGCGGATTGACGAACGCCGACGATGCACACGCGCGGATCAACGAACGCCGACGACGCGCCCATGCGGATAAATGCACTCCGACGATGCGCACGCATATTGACGAACGCCGACGACGCGTGCGCAGATCGGTGAACACTGATGATGCGCACGCAAATTGACGATCGCTGACGACACGCACGCGGATAGAAGAGCACCAACGACGCTCACGCACTTATCGATGAATGCCGACAACGTGTGCGCGGGGATCGACGAACGCCGACGACGCGCATGAGCAGATTGACGAACGCCGACGTCGTGCGCGCGCGGATCGATGAACGCCAACGATGCGCACGTGCGGATCGACGAACGCCGATGATGTCGCGCGGATCTACGAACGCCGACGACGCGTGCGTGCGGATCGAGGAACGCCAATGACGAGTACGCACGGATCGAAGAACGCCAAAGACGCACGCGCGGATCGATGAACGTCGACGATGCGCGTGCTGATCGACGATCGCCGACGCGCGCGCAGATTGACGAATGCCAATGACACGTGCACACGGATCAACCAACGCTGATGACGCACGCGCAGATTGACGATTGCTGACTACGTGCGCACGGATCGACGATCGCTGACGATGCGCGCGCGGATTGACGAACGCCAACGTCATGCACATGGATTGACGAATGCCGATGACGCGCGCACGCGGATCGATAAACGCCAAAGACGCACGCGCGCTTATCGACGAACACCGACGACGCACTCGTGGATCGACGAATGCCGACAATGCGCACGCAGATTGACGATCGCCGACAACGCGCACGCAGATCGATGAACGCCGATGACGTGTGTTCAGATTGACAATCGCCGACAACGCGCACACGGATCAAAGAACGCCGACAACGCTCGCGCGCTTATCGACGATCACCGACGACGTACGCGCGGATCGACGAATGCCGATGTCGCGTGCGGATCGATGATCGCAGACAACTTACACGCGGATCGACGATCGCCAACGACGTGCCCGTGGATCGACGAACGCCAACGTCACGTGCGGATTGACGAACTCGGACGACGCGTGCACGGATCAATGAACGCCGACATCGCGCGCACGGATCGATGAACGCCGACGATGCGTGCGGATTGACGATCGCAGACGACATACGTGCGAATCGACGATCGCCAACGATGAGCCCGTGGATCGATGAACGCCGACGTCGCACGTGCGGATCGATGAACGCCGATGATAGGCCCTTAATGATGAATGCCGATGACGCACGCGCACAGATCGACGAACGCCGACAACGCACACACACGGATCAATGTATGCCAAAGACGCACGTGTGGATCGACAAACGTCGACGACGCTCACGTGCTTATCAATGAACACTGACGACGCGCATGCAGATTGACAATCGCCGACGACGCGCACGCAGATCGAAGAATGCCGACGACGCTCATATGCTTATCGACGAACGCCGATGACGCGCGCGCGGATCGACGATCGCAGACGACGTACGCGCGGATCGACGATCGCCAATGACGTGCCCGCAGATCGACGAATGCCGAAGTCGCATGCGGATGGAAGAACGTGGACGACGTGCTCGCGGATCGACGAACGCCGATGTCGCGCGCACAGAGTGACGAATACCGACGACGCACGCGCGTGGATCGATGAAAGCCAATGACGCACGCACGCTTATCGCCCAACGCCGACGATGCACGTGCGCGAATCGACGAACGTGGACGCGGGCGCACGGATCAATGAACGCCAAAGATGCGCGCGCGGATCGACAAACGTCGACGATGCGCGCGGTGATAGACGATCACCGACGCATGCGCGGATCGACGAACGCGGATGACGCACGTGCACGGATCGACCAACGCCGACGATGCGCGCGCAGTTCGACGATTGCCGACAACGTGCACGCGGATCAACGAACGCGGATCACGCGTACGCGGATTGACGATCGCCGACGATGCACGCGTGGATCGGCCATCACCGACGTCGCGCACGCAGATCGACGAACGCTGACGACACGCGCGCGCGGATTGACGAACGCTGAAGATGCACGCGCGCTTATCGACGAATGCCGACGACGCGCGCGTGGGGATCAACAAACGCCGACGACGCTCGCGCGCTTATCGATGAACGCCGATGACGCGCGCGCCGAAAGACGATCGCAAACGTCGCGCGCGCAGATCGACGAACGCCGATGACAGGCACAAGCGGATCGACGATCGCTGATGTCGTGCGCGTGCGGATCGGCTAATGCCGATGACGCGTGAGCGCTTATCGATGAACGCCGACGACGCGTGCGCTTAATGACGAACGCCAACAGCGCACGCGTGCTTATCGACAAACGCTAATGACGTGCGTGCGCGGATCGATGATCGCCGATGACTCACGCGCATGGATCGACGAATGTGGACGCCACACGCACGGATCGACGATCGCAGATGACATACACGCGCATCAACAAACGCGGATGACGTGCGTGCACTGATCGATGAACGCCAAAGACGGGCGCGTGGATCAATGAATGCCGACGACGCTCACGCGCTTATCGACGAAGGCTGATGACGTGCGTGCGCGGATCGACGAACGCCGATGACGCTCTCGCGCTTATCGACGAACGCCGATGACGCGCGCGCACGGGTCAGTGAATGCCAAAGACGCGCACGCGGATCGATGAACGTCGACGATGCCCGCGCTGATTGATGATCGCCGACATGCGCGCGGATCGACGAACGCCGATGACGCGCACGCACGGATCGACCAACTCCGACGACGCACGCAGATTGACTATTGCCGACAACGTGCGCGCGGATCGACGAACGCGGAAGACGCGCGTGTGGATCGACGATCGCCGACGATGCACGCGGATCGACGAACGCCAACGATGCTCACGCGCTTATAGATGAATGCCGACGACGCGCACGGAAATTGATGAACGCTGACGACAAGCGCGCAGATTGATGATCTCTGATGATGCGCATGCGGATCGATGAACACCGACGATGCTCGCGCGCTTATCGATGAACGCCGACGTCACACGCGTGGATCGATGAACGCCGATTACTCATGCGCCCGGATCAAAGAACGCGGATGACACGCATGCGGATCAACGATCACAGACGACGTACGTGCAGATCGACGATCGCCAACGACACGCCCGCGGATCGACGAATGCCGATGTTGCATGTGGATCGACAAACGCGGATGACACGCGCGCGGATCGACGAAAGCCAACGACACGCGCGTGGATCAATGAATGCCGATGTCGTGCGCGTGGATCGACGAACGCCGACATCGCGCGCGCGGATCGACGAACGCCAACGACGTGCGCGCGGATCGACGAATGCCGACAACTAGCGCTCAGATCGACGAACGCGGATGACACACACGTGGATCGACAAACGTCGATGAGGCGTGTGTTTGGATCAACAAACGCCGATGACGCCCACGCGGATCGATGATTGCCGACGATGCGTGCGGGGCTCGACAAACGTCGACGTCCCACGCGGGCGGATCGACGAATGCCGACGACGCTCGTGCGCTTATCGACGAATGCCGACTACGCACGCGCACGGATCGAAGAACGCCAATGCCCCGCGCTTGCAGACCGACGAAAGACAATGACCCGTGCGCGGATCGACAAACGCCGACGACGCCCACAGGGATCGACGAACACGGATGACGTGCGCGCAGATCAACAAATGCCAACGGCGCATGCGCGCTTATCTCCGTTCGCTAATCCGCGTGCGTGCGGATCGACGAATGCTGACGACGCACTCGTGGATTGACGAATGCCGACGACGCAAGCGTGCGGATCGAAGAACGCCGATGACACGCGTGTGTGGATTGATGAACTCCGACGACGTGCACGCAGATCGAAGAACGCCAACGATACTCGCACGCTTATCGTCGATCGCCGATGACACGCACGCAGATCGATGAACGCCGACGTCGCACACGCAGATTGACGATCACCGACGAAGCGCACGTGGATCGAAGAATGCCGACGATGCTCACGTGCTTATCGATGATCGCCGATGACGTGCACACGGATCAATGAACGCCGACGACGCTCGCGTGCTTATTGACAAACACCGATGACACGTGCGCGGATCGATGAACGCCGATGACTCACGCACGTGGATCGACGAACGCGGATGACACGCGCGTGGATCGACGATCGCAGATGACGTACGCGTGGATCAACGTTCACCAATGATGTGCCAACGGATCGACGAACGCTGACATCGCACGCGCGGATCGACAAACACCGACGATGTGCGCGCGCTTATCAACGAATGCTGACGTCGCGCGCGCACGGATCGACGAATGCCGATGACGTGCACACGCTTATCGACGAACGCCGACGATGCGCATGTGCGGATCGACAAAAGGCGACAACGCGTGAGCACAGATCACCGAATGCCAAAGATGCACGCACGGATCGACGAACGTCGACGATTCGCGTGCTGATCGATGATTGCTGACATGCGCGCGGATTGACGAATGCCGATGACGCATGCGCACGTATCGACCAACGCCGACGACACGCACGCAGATCGACGATTGCCAATGATGTGCGTGTGGATCGACAAACGCCGACGATGCGCACGCAGATCGAGGAACGCCGACGACACGCACGCAGATTGAAGATCGCCGATGTTGCACACGTGGATCGACGAACACTGACGACACTCGGGCGCTTATCAACGAACGCCGACGTCGCGTGCGTGGATCGACGAACGCCGATGACTCACGCACGCGGATCGACAAACGTGGACGACACACGTGAGGATCGACGATCGTAGACGACGTACGCGCGGATCGACGATCGCCAATGATGCGCCCGCGGATCGATGAAAGCCGACGCCGCTTGTGGATCGACGAACGCGGACAACGCGTGCGCAGATCGACAAACGCTGACGATGCGTGAGCAGAATGACGAACGCTGACGACGCGCGCGTGGATCGACGATCGCTGATGATGCACGCTCAGATCGACGAACGCCGACAACGTGCACGCGCGGATCGACGAATGCTGATGACGCTCATGCGCTTATCAACGAAGGCTGACGATGCACGCACGCGTATCAATAACGCCAAAGATGTGCGCACGGATCGACGAACGCCAATGATGCTCGCGCGCTTATTGACGTACGCCGACGAAGCGCACGCAGGTCGACAATCGCCGACGATGCCCACGCAGATTGACAATCGCCGATGACGTGCACGCGGATCGATGAACGCCGACGACGCTCGCGTGCTTATCGATGTACGCCAATGACATGTGCACGGATCGACGAAAGCCGACGATGCATGTGTGGATCGACGAATGCCGACGTCGCGCGCATGGATCGACGAACGCCGACGACGCGCGTGTGGATCGATGAACGCCGAAGACGCGCGCGCGGATCGACGATCGCCGATGACGCGCGCTCAGATTGACGAACGCCGACAACATGCGCGCGCGTATCAACGAACGCTGACGACGCTCCTGTGCTTATCAATGAAAGCCGACAACGTGCGCGCGCATATCAATGAACGCCAAAGATGCTCGTGCGGATCAATGAACGCCGATGCTCGCGTGCTTATTGACGAACGCCGAAGACGCGCATGCAGATCGACAATCGCAGACGATGCCCGCGCAGATGATGATCGCCGACGACGCACACGCGGATCGACGAATGCCGACGACGCGCGTGCGGATCGACGAACGCCGATAACTCACGCGCGCGGATCAACGATCGCAGATGACGTACGTGCGGATCAACGATCGCCAACGACATGCCCGCGGATTGATGAAAGCCAAAGACGCGCGCGCGGATCGACGAATGCCGATGACGTGTGCGCAGATAGATGTGCCCCGATGACGCATGTGCGGATCGACGAACGCCGACGACACGTGGGCGGATTGACAAACGCCGACGACGCTCGCACACTTATCGACGAATCTGACGACGTGCGCGCTGATCGACAAACGCAGATGACACGCGCGCGGATAGATGTTCGCCAACGACGCGCGTGCAGATCGATGAACGCCAACGATGCTCGTGCGCTTATCGATGAACGCCGACGACGCGCACGCAGATCGACGAATGCCGATGACGCACATGCAGATTGACGATTCCCGATGACGCGCATGCGGATCGATGAACGCTGATGAAGCTTGCGCGCGGATCGACGAATGCCGATGACTCACGCACGCATATCGATGAATGCGGACGACACGCGCGTGGATCGACGATCGCAGACGACGTACGCGCGGATCGACGAATGCCGATGACGTGCGCGCGCGATCAACGAACGCCAACGACGCGCTCGGATCGACGAACGCCGACGACCCGCGCGCAGATCGACGAACGCCGATGACGCGCGCGCGGAAGGGCGAACGCAGACAACGCGTGCGCAGATGGGCGAACGCCGAAAACGCGCATGCGGATCAACGATGGCCGACGAAGTGCACGCGGATCGACGAACGCCGACGACACGCGCGCGGATCGACCAAAGCCGATGATGCGCGCGCGGATCGACGAATGCCGTTGACTCACGCGCGCGGATCGATGAATGCGGACGACACGCCCGTGGATATACGATCGCAGACGACGTACGCGTGGATCGACGATCACCAACGATGTGCCCACAGATCGACGAAGGCCAACGTCGTGTGCGGATCGAAGAACGTGGACGACGTGCGAACAGATCGATGAAAGCAGATGACGCCCGCGCAGATTGACGATGGCCGATGACGCACACGCGGATCGACGAACACCGACGACGCTCGCGCGCTTATCAACGAATGCAAATGTCGCGCACCCGGATCGACGAACACCAGTGACGCGTGCACGCTTATCGACGAACGCCAACGATGCGAGCACACGAATCGACGAACGCCGACGACGCGGGCACACGGATCAACGAACGCCAAAGACGTGCGCGCGGATCGAAGAACGTCGACGATGCGCGTGGTGATCGACGATCGCCGACGTGCGCGCGGATCAACGAATGCCGATGACGCATGCGCACGGATCGACCAACGCCGACGATGCGCGCGCAGTTCGACAATTGCCGATGACGTGCGCGCGCGGATCGACCAACGCCAAGCCACACGTGCGCTTATCGATGAACGCTAATGACGCACGTGTGCGGATCGACGATATCCGATGACTCACGCGCGGGGATCGACGAATGCAGATGACACGCGCGCGGATCTACGATCGCAGATGACGTACGCGCGGACCGACGATCGACAACGACATGCCCGCAGATCAATGAATGCCAAAGACGCGCGCGTGGATCGACGAACGTCGATGATGTGCGTGGTGATCAACGATCGCCGACGCGCACACTGATCGACGAACGCCGATGACGCACATGCACGGATCGACCAACGCCGACGACGTGCGCACAGTTCGACAATTGCCGATGACGTGCACGTGGATCGACGAACACGGATGACGCGCACACGGATCGACGATCGCCGACAAAGCATGCACATGGATCGATGAACGCCAAAGAAGTGCGCGTGCTTATCGACGAACGCCGACGATGCGCGCGCGGGGATCTACAAATGCCGACGACGCTCGCGCGCTTATCGACGAATGCCGATGAAGCACGCGTGGGGATCGACGAACGCCGACGATGCGCATGAGCGGATCGATGAACGCCGACGACGTGCGCACTTATCTACGAATGCCGATGACGCGCGTGCGCTTATCGACGAATGACGACGACGTGCAGGCGTGGATCCACGAACACCGACGACGCACGCGCATGGATCGATGAACGCTGACGACGCTCACGCGCTTATCGACAAAGGCCGATGACGTGCACGTGCGGATTGACGAACGCCGACGACGGTCTCGCGCTTATCGACTAACACCGATGACGTGCGCGCACGGATCAACGAACGCCAAAGACACGTGCGCAGATCGATGAACGTCAACGATGCGTGCGCAGATCGACGAACACCGATGATGCGCACGCACAGATCGACCAACGACGACGACGCGCGCGCAGATTGACTATTGCCGACGATGTGCGCGCGGATCGATGAACGCGGAAGACACGCGCGCGGATCAACGATCGCCGACGACGCGCACGCGGATCGACGAACGCCGACGACGCTCGTGCGCTTAACGACGAACGCCAACGACGCACACGCAGATCGACGAACGCCGACGACGCGCGCGCAGTTGATGATCGCTGACGATGCGCACGCGGATCGACGAACACCGACGACGCTCGCGTGCTTATCGACGAACGCCGACGTCGCGCGCGTGGATCGACGAACACCGATTACTCACGCGCCTGGATCAAAGAATGCAGATGACAAGCGCACGGATCGACGATCGCAGATGACGTACGCGCAGATCGACGATCGCCAATGACGTGCCCACGGATCGATAAATGCCGACGTCGCGTGCGGATCGATGAACGCCGACGAAGCGTGCGCACGGATCGACGAGGGCCGACGACACACACACACTGATCGAAGAGGGCCGACGACGCGCGTACACGGATTGACGAATGCTGACGATGCCCGCGTGGATCGACGAACGCCGACAACGTGCGCGCACGGATCGACGATCACCAACGATGCGCCCGCGGATCGACGAAAGCCGATGCCGCGTGCGGATCAATGAACGCGGAAAACACACACGTGGATCGACGAACGACGACGACGCGTGCGCAGAACGACGAACGCTGACGACGCGCGTGCGGATCGACGATCGCCGATGACGCACGCTCAGATCGACGAACGCCATCAACGTGCGTGCGTGGATCGACGAATGCCGATGACGCTCACGCGCTTATCAACGAACACCGACGACACACGCACGCGTATCAACGAATGCCAAAGATGCACGTGGATCGACAAACGCCAATGACGCTCGCGCGCTTATCGATGTACGCCGACGACGTGCACGCAGGTCGACAATCGCCGACGACGCCCGTGCAGATTGACAATCGCCGATGATGTGCACGCGGATCAACGAACGCCGACGACGCTCGCGTGCTTATTGACGAACGCCAATGACGCGTGCGCGGATCGACGAAATTCGATGACGCATGCGTGGATCAATGAACGCCGATGTCGCGCACGTGGATCGACGAATGCCGACGACGCGCGTGTGGATCGACGAAACCCGAAGACGCGCGTGCGGATCGACGAACGCCGATGATGCACGCTCAGATCGACGAACGCCGACAACGTGTGCGCACGGATCAACGAACGCTGACGACGCTCCCGTGCTTATCAATGAACGCTGACAACGTGCGCGCGCGTATCAACGAACGCCGAAGATGCGCGCGCGGATCGACAAACCCCGACGCTCGCGCGCTTATCGACAAACGCCAAAGACGCACACACAGATCGACAATGGCTGACAATTCCCGTGCAAATGATGATCGCCGACGACGCACACGCGGATCGACGAACGTCGACGATGCTCGCGTGCTTATCGACAAATGCTGATGACGCGCATGCAGATCGACGAACGCCGATGACTTACGCGCGCGGATCGACAATCGCAGATGACGTACGTGCGGATCAACGATCGCCAACGACACGCACGCGGATCGACGAACGCCAAAGATGCATGCGGGGATCGACAAATGCCGATGACATGTGCGCGGATCGATGTGCGCCGATGACGCACGTGCGAATCGACAAATGCCGACGACACGGGGGCGGATTGACGAACGACGACGACGCTCGCACACTTATCGACGATGCCAACGACGTGCGCACGTATCGACAAACGCGGATGACGCGCGCGGGGATAGATGTTTGCCAACGACGCACGCACGGATCGACGAACGCTGACGATGCTCGCACGCTTATCAATGAGCGCCGATGACGCGCACGCAGATCGACGAATGCCAATGACGCGTGTGCAGATTGACGATCCCCGACGACACGCACGCGGATCGACGAACGCTGATGAAGCTTGCGCGCTTATCGACGAACACCGACGACACGCGTGCAGATTGACGAACGCTGATGACTCACACACGCGGATCGACGAACACAGATGACACACGCGTGGATCGACGATTGCAGACGACGTACGCGCAGATTGACGATCGCCACGCCGCGCCTGCGGTCGACGAACGCCGACGTCGCGTGTGGATCGACGAAGGAGGACGATGTGCACGCGGATCAATGAAAGCCGATGACGCGTGCGTGGATCGACGAACGCCGACGTCACACGCGCGGATCGACGAACGCCGACAACGCGCGCGCGCGGATCAACGAACGCCGAATTCACGCACGCGGATCGACGAATGCCGATGACGCGCATGCGCGGATCGACGAACGCCGACGACGCGTGCGCAGATCGATGAACGCCGATGACGCGCACGCGGATGGGCAAACGCCGTCGACGCGTGCGCGGATCGACGAAGGCCGATGACGTGTGCGCGGATCGACGAACGCCGACGACGTGCACGCTGATGGGCGAACGCCGATGACGCGCGCACGGATCGACGATCGCCGACGTCGCACGCGCGGATCGACGAATGCCGACGAAGCGCGCGCGCGGATCGACGAACGCCATAGAACTGCGCGTGCTTATCGATGAACGCCGATGACGCTCGCGCGCTTATCGACGAACGCCGATGATGCACGCGGGGGGATCGAGGAACGCTGATGACACGCACAAGCGGATCGATGAACGCCAACGACGTGCGCGCTTATCTACGAACGCCGATGATGTGAGTGTGCTTATCGACGAACGCCGACGACGCACGTGCGCAGATCCACAAACGCCAACGACGCACGCACACGGATCGATGAATGCCAAAGACGCACGCGTGGATCGATGAACGCCGATGACGCTCACGTGCTTATCGACAAAGGCCGATGATGTGCACGCGCGGATCGACGAACGCTGACGACGGTCTCGCGCTTATCGACTAACGCCGATGACGCGCGCGCACGGATCAACGAACGCCAAAGACACATGCACGGATCGACAAACGTCGACGATGCGTGCGCTGATCGACGATCGCGGACGCGTGCGCGGATCGATGAACGCCAATGACGCGCACGCACGGATCGACCAACAACGATGACGCGCGTGCAGATTGACTATTGCCGACGACGTGCGCGTGGATCGACGAACGCGGAAGACGCGCGTGCGGAAAGATGATCGCCAAAGATGCGCATGCGGATCGACGAATGCCAACGACGCTCGTGCGCTTAACGACGAACGCCAATGATGCGCACGCAGATCGACGAACGCCGACGACGCGCGCTCAGATTGATGATCGCTGACGATGCGCACGTGGATCGACGAACACCGACGATGCGCTCGCGCTTATCGACGAACGCCAACGTCGTGCGTGTATATCGACGAACAGCGATTACTCACACGCCCGGATCGAAGAACGCGGACAACACATGCGCGGATTGACGATCGCAGACGACGTACGCGCAGATCGACGATCGCCAACGACGCGCAAGCGGATCGACGAAAGCCGAGGTCGCGTGCGGAACGACGAACGCGGATGACGCGCGCGTGGATCAATGAACGCCAATGTCATGCGCGTGGATCGACGAACGCCGACGATGCGCCTGCGGATTGACGAATGCCGATGACGTGCGCACAGATCAATGAACGCCGACAAGGCGCACTCAGATCGACGAACACGGATGACGCGTGTGCACGGATTGACGAACGCCAACAACGCGCGCTCAGATCGACGAACGTGGATGACACGCGCGCGTCAACGAATGCAGACGACGCGCGCTTCGGATCGATGATCGGCGACGACGCGCATGCGGATCGACAAACGCCGATGACACGTGCGTTTGGATCGACGAACGCCGATGACGCCCACGCGGATCGATGATCGCCGATGACGTGTGGGCAGATCGATGAACATAGACGTCCCACGCGTGCGGATCGACGAACGCCGATGACGCTCGTGTGCTTATCAACGAACGCCGTCTACGCACGCGCACGGATCGAAGAATGCCAATGAACCACGCGTGCATACCGACGAACGCGTACGTGTGCGTGGATCGACAAACGCCGATGATGTGCACGTGGATCAATGAGTGACGACGACTCGCGCGTGAGTATTTACAAACACCGACGACGCTCGCGCGGATCGACGATCGCCGACGATACATGTGCGGATTGATGATCGCTGACGACACTCGCACACTTATCGACAAACACCGACTACGCACGCGCGGATCAACGAACGCCGATGACTCACGCGCCCGGATCGACGAACGCAGACGACCCGCGTGCTGATCGACGAACGCAGACGAGGCACGCATGGATCGATGATTGCTGACAATGTACGCGCGGATCGACGATTGCCAACGATGTTCCCGTGGATCTACGAAGGCTGACGTCGCGTGCGGATCAAAGAACGCGGACGCACGCGCGGATCGACGAATGCCGACGACGCTCACGCGCTTATCAACGAACGCCGATGATGCACGCGTGGGGATCGACGAACGCCGATGACGCGCACGAGCGGATCGATGAACGCCGATGACGTGCGCGCTTATCTACGAACGCCGATGACGCACGCGTGCTTATCGACAAACGACGACTACGCGCGTGCGCAGATCCACGAATGCCGACGACGCGCGTGTACGGATCGATGAACGCCAAAGACGCGCGCGTGGATCGATGAACGCTGACGACGGTCACGCGCTTATCGACAAAGGCCGATGATGTGCACGCGCGGATCGACGAACGCCGACGATGGTCTCGCACTTATCGACTAACGCCGACGACGCGCGCGCACGGATCAACGAACGCCAAAGACACACGTGCGGATCGACGAATGTTGACGATGCGCACGCTGATCGACGATCGCGGACGTGCGCGCGGATCCACGAACGCCGATGACGCGCACGCACGGATCGACCAACGACGACGACGCGCGCGCAGATTTACTATTGCTGACGACGTGCGCGTGGATCGACGAACGCGGAAGACGCGCTCGCAGATCGACGATCGCTGACGATGTGCACGCGGATCGACGAAGGCCGACTACGTGCGCGCAGATTGATGATTGCTGACGATGCGCACGCGGATCGACGAACACCGATGACGCTCACGCGCTTATCGACGAACGCCGACATCGTGCGCGTATATCGACGAACACCGATTACTCACACACCCGGATCAAAAAACGCGGACGACACATGCGCGGATCGACGATCGCAGACGACATACGCGCAGATCGACGATCGCCAACGACGCGCCCGCGGATCGACGAACGCCGACGTCGTGTGCGGATCGACGAACGTGGATGACGCGCGCGTGGATCAATGAACGCCAATGTCGTGCGCGTGGATCGACGAACGCCGACATCGCACACACGGATCGACGAACGCCGATGACGCGCGCGCACGGATCGACGAGAGCCGACAACGCCCGCGCACGGATCGAAGAGGGCCGACGACACGCGGACGGATCGACGAACGCCGACGATGCCCACGTGAATCGACGAATGCCGACGA
>PVHT020001258.1:102016-119744 GCA_004024745.2 Catagonus wagneri | reverse complement strand
GCACGCGCGCGAATCGATGAACGCCAATGACCGCGTGGATCGACGAACGCCGATGATGCGCGTGCGGATGGACGAATGCCGACGACGTGCGCGCGTATGGGCGAATGCCGACAACGTGCATGCGGATCGACGAACGCCGACGACGTGCACATGGATCGACGAACGCAGACAACACGCGCTCATTTCGACGAACACGGATGACATGCGCGTGGATCGACGAACGCCGATGACATGCACACGGATCGACGAACGCCAACAACGCACGCTCAGATTGACGAACGCGGATGACACGCCCGCGGATTGACTAACGCTGACGACCCGCGCTTCGGATCGACGATCGACAACGACGCACGCGCGGATCGACAAACGCCGACGACGCATGCGTTCGGATCGATGAACGCCGATGATGCCCGCACGGATCGACGATCGCTGACGACGCGTGCGGGGATCGACGAACGTCGACGTCCCGCACGCGCGGATCGACGAACGCTGACGCTCGTGCGCTTATCGATGAACGCCGATGACTCATGCGCACGGATCAACGAATGCCGATGATGCGCACGCAGATCGACGAACGCCGATGACGCGTGCGCAGATTGACGATCGCCGATGACGCGCACGCGGATCAAAGAACGCCAACGATGCTCACGTGCTTATCGATGATCGCTGACGATGCGCACGTGGATCGATGAATGCCGACGACGCTCACGCGCTTATCGACTAACGCCGACAACGCGCGCGCGGATCGACGAACGCAGATGACACGTGTGCGGATCGACGATCACAGATGACGTATGCGCAGATCGACGATCGCCGATGCTGTGCCCACGGATCGAAAAACGCCGACGTCGCGTGCGGTATTGAAGAATGTGGAGGACGCGTGTGCGGATCGACAAACGCGGACGACGCCCACGCAGTTTGATGATGGCCGACGACGTGCACGCGGATAGATGAACGCCGACGATGCTTGCGTGCTTATCGACGAACGACAAGGTCGCGCGCGTGGATCGACGAACGCCGATGACTCACGCGACCGGATCGACGAAGGCGGATGACACGCGCGTGGATCGACAATCGCAGACGACGTATGTGCGGATCGACGATCGCCAATGACACGCCCATGGTTCGATGATAGCCGACGTCACGTGCGGATCGACGAACGCGGAAGACGTGCGTGCGGATCGACGAAACCCAAAGACGCATGCGCGGATCGATGTATGTCATTGTTGTGCACGCGGAATGACGAACGCCGGCGATGCGCGCTCGCGGATCGACGAACACCGATGACAGGCGCGCGCGGATCGACGAATGCTGACGACGCACACGAGCGGAACGACGAAAGCCAACGTCGTGCGTGCGCGGATCGACGAATGCCGATGACACGCACGAGCAGAACGACGAACACCAATGACGTGCGTGCACAGATCGACGAACGCCGACAACGTGCGTGCGGGGATCGACGAATGCCGATGACGCGCACGAGCAGATCGACGAACACCGACGTCGTGCGCGCGTGGGTCAATGAATGCCGACAACGCGCGTGCACCTATTGACGAATGCCGATGACGCGCACGCAGATCGACGAATGCCGACGACACGCGCGCAGATTGATGATCGACGACGATGCGCACGCGGATCAATGAACACCGACGATGCTCACGCGCTTATCGACGAAAGCCGACGATGCGCACGTGGATCGATGAACGCCGATGACTCACGCGTGCGGATCGACGAACGCGGATGACACGCGCGTGGATCGACAATCGAAGACGACATACGCGCGGATCGACGATCGCCAACGACGTGCCTGCGGGTCGACGAACGCCGACGTCGCTTGTGGATCGATGAACGCCGGCGATGCGCGCGCGGATCGACGAAATCCAAAGACGCGTGCGCGGATCGACGAACGCCGAAGTCGCGCGCACCGATCGACGAACGACGACGACGCGCGTGGATCGACGAACGCCGATGACGCGCGCGCGGATCGATGATCGCCAATGACGCGCACTCAGATCAACGAACGCCGACAACGTGTACGTGTGGATCGACGAACGCAGACGACGACCGTGTGGATCGACAAATGCCGACGACGCACGCGTGGATCGACGAATGATGATGACTTGCGTGCGTATGTGCGAACGCCAATGACGCGCGTGCGGATTGATGAACACCGATGACGTGCGCACGGATCAATGAACGCCGACAAGGCGCGCTCAGATCGACGAACACGGACGACGCGTGTGCGCGGATTGACGAATGCCAACAACGCGTGCTCAGATCGATGAACGTGGATGACACGCGCGGGTCAACGAACGCCGACAACACGCGCTTCGGATCGACGATCGGCGACGACGCGCATGCGGATCGACAAACGCCGATGATGCGTGCATTTGGATCGACGAACACCGATGACGCCCACGCGGATCAACGATCGCTGACGACGCGTGGCCGGATCGACGAACATACACGTCCCACCCGTGCGGATCGACGAATGCC
The DNA here is from genome assembly GCA_004024745.2 of Catagonus wagneri. Lineage (NCBI taxonomy): Eukaryota > Metazoa > Chordata > Mammalia > Artiodactyla > Tayassuidae > Catagonus > Catagonus wagneri. Next base: position 117,248 of record PVHT020001258.1, on the reverse strand, counting down.
GATGACGCTCGTGCACCTATCAACGAACGCCGACTACACACGCGCACGGATCGAAGAATGCCAATGACCCGCGCGTGCGTACCATCGAACGCGGACGACGTGTGCGTGGATCGACAAACGCCGATGACAAGAACGCGGATCAATGAAGGATGACGACGCGCGCATGAGTATCTACCAACACCGGCGACGCTCGCGCGGATCGAGATCACCGACGATGCATGTGCGGATCTATGATCGCCGACGACACTCACACACTTATCGACAAACGCCGACTACGCGCGTGCGGATCAATGAACGCCGACGACTCATGCGCACGGATCGACGAACGCAGACGACCCGCACGCGGATCGACGAACGCAGACGAGGCACGCGTGGATCGACGATTGCTGACGATGTACACGCGGATCGACGATTGCCATCGATATGCCCGCGGATCTACGAAGGCCGACGTCACGTGCGGATCGAAGAACGTGGACACGCGTGCGGATCGACGAACGCCGACAACGCTCATGCGCTTATCGACGAACGCCGACGACGCGCACGCGCGGATTGACGAACGCCGAAGAAGCGCACACGCTTATCGACGAACGCCGACGACGCGCACGCGGGGATTGACAAACGCCGACGACACACGCGCGCTTATCGACGAACGCCGATGACGCACACGCGGTGATCGACGAACGCCGATGACGCGCACGTGCGGATCGATGAACGCCGACGACGCGCGCGCTTATCTACGAACGCCGATGATGCGTGCGCGCTTATAGGCGAACGCCGATTCCGCGCTTGCTCGGATCCACGAACGCCGATGACGCGCGTGCACGGATTGATGAATGACAAAGACTTGCGCGCGGATCGATGAACGCTGACGACTCTCAAGCGCTTATCAATGAAGGCTGATGACGTGCGCGTGTGGATCGACGAACGCCGATGACGCTCTCGTGCTTATGAACGAACGCCGATGACGCGCGCACACGGATCAACGAACGCCAAAGACACGCGCACGGATAGATGAACGTCGACGACGCATGCGTGGATCGACGAACGCCAATGACGCTTGTGCACTTATCGATGAATGCCGATGACACGAACGCAGATTGTTGATCGCTGATGATGCGCACGTGGATCGACGAACACTGACGACGCTCGCACGCTTATCGATGAACGCCGACATCGTGCGCGTGGATCGACGAACACCAATTACTCACGCGCACAGATCGACGATCGCAGATGACGTACGCGCAGATCGACGATCGTCAATGACGCGCCCGTGGATCAATGAACGCCGATGTCGCGTGCGGATCGACGAACGCGGATGACGCACGCGTGGATCAATGAACACCGATGTGCACGTGGATCGACGAATGCCGACATCACGCGCGGATCGATGAACGCTGACGACGCTTGCGCATGGATCGACGAGGGCCGACGACACACGTGTGTGGATCAAAGAGGGCCGATGATGCTTACGCACGGATCGACGAACGCCGACGATGCCCGCGTGGATCGACGAACGCCGACGATGCGCGTGCACGAATCGATGAACGCCGACGACCGCGTGGATCGACGAACGCCAACGATGTGCGTGCGGATGGACGAATGCCGACGACGTGCGCGCGTATGGGCAAATGCTGACGACGTGCGTGCGGATCAACGAACGCCGACGACGTGCATACGGATCGACGAACGTAGACAACGCGTGCTCAGATCGACGAACATGGACGACGCATGTGCGTGGATCGACGAACGCCAACAACGCACGCTCAGATCGATGAATGCGGATGACACGCACGCGGATCAATGAACGCCGATGACCCGCGCTTCGGATCGACGATCGGCAATGACACACGCGCGGATCAACAAATGCCGATGACACGTGCATTCGGATCGATGAACGCCGATGACGCCCGTGCGGATCAACGATCGCCGATGACGCGTGTGGGGATCGACGAACGTCGATGTCCCGTGCGCGCGGATCGACGAACGCCGACGCTCGTGTGCGTATCGATGAACGCCGACGACTCGTGTGCACAGATCAACGAATGCCGATGATGCGCACACAGATCGACGAATGCCGATGACGCGCACGCAGATTGACGATCGCCGACGACGCGCATGCGGATCGAAGAACGCCGACAACGCTCATGCGCTTATCAACATTGCCAACGACGCGCACACGGATCGATGAATGCCGAAGACGCTCACGCGCTTATCGACATCGCCGATGATGCGTGCGGATCGACGAGCGCTGATGACTCACGCGTGTGGATCGACGAACGCAGATGACACGCGCGTGGATCGACGATCGCAGATGATGTACGCGCGGATCGACGTTCACCAACGACGTGCCCACGGATCGACGAACGCAGACGACGTACGCGCGCGGATCGATGAACGCTGATGACGTGCACGCGAATCGACGATCGCCGATGACGCGCGCACGCTTATCGAAAAACGCCAATGACGTGCGCGTGTGGATCGACGAACGCTGACGTCGCGAGCGCGGATCAACGAACGCCGACGACGCACACGCGGATCAACGTACGCGGATGACACGCGCACGGATCGACCATCGCAGATGACGTACACGCGGATCGACGTTCACCATCGACATGCCCACGGATCGACGAACGCCGACGACGCACGCGCGCGGATCGACGAATGCTGACGACGTGCGCGCGGATCGACGATCACCGTGGACACGCGCACACTTATCGACGAACTCCGATGACGCGCGCTCGTGGATCGACGAATGCTGACGTCGCGCGCATGGATCGACGAACGCTGACGACGCGCGCGCGGATCGACGATCGCCAATGACGCACGCTCAGATCGAAGAACGCTGACAACGTGCACGTGCGGATCGACGAACGCCGATGACGCTCAAGCACTTATCAATGAACGCCGACAACGCGCGCGCGTGTATCAACGAATGCCAAAGATGCGCGCATGGATCGACAAACATCAATGACGCTCACGTGCTTATTGATGAACGCCGACGACGCGCATGCAGATCGACAATCGCCGACGACTCCCACGCAGATTGGCGATTGCCGACGACGCGCACGCGGATCGACGAAAGCTGACGACGCTCGCGTGCTTATCGACGAACGCCGATGACTCATGTGCCCGGATCAACGGACGCGGACGTCACACGTGCGGATCGACGATCGCAGATGACGTACGCGTGGATCGACGATCGCCAACGACACACCCGCGGATCGACGAACGCCGACATCACGTGCGGATCGACGAATGCGTATTACGCGTGCGCGGATCGACGAAAGCCGATGACACGCACGTGGATCGATGAACACCGATGATGCGTGTGTGCGGATCGATGAACGCGGATGACACGCGCATGGATCAATGATTGCAGACGACTTACGCGCGGATTGACGATCGCCAACGACGTGCCCACGGATCAACGAACACCGATGTCGAGCACGCGGATCAACGAACGCCAACGACGCGCACGCGCGGATCGATGAACGCCAATGACGCGCGCGCACTTATCGACGAACCCCGACGACGCGTGCGCGTGGATCAACGAACGCCGACGATGCGCGCGCACGGATCAATGAATGCCAAAGACGCGCGTGTGGATCAACGAACGCCGACAACGCTCGTGTGCTTATCGACGAACGCTACGATGCGCATGCGGATCGACGATTGCCAAACACGCGCGCGCGGATCGACGAACGCCAAAGATGCACACGCGCTTATCGATGAACGCCGATGACGCACGTGCAGATTGACGATCGCCGACGAGGCACACGCGGATCGAAGAACGCTGACGACGCTCACGCGCTTATTGACGAAAGCCGACGATGCACGCGCAGATCAACAAACGCCGATGGCTCACGCACGCGGATTGACGAATGCGGATGACACGCGCGTGGATCAATGATCGCAGATGATGTACGCGCAGATCGATGATCGCCAACGATGTGCCCGTGGATCGACAAACGCTGACGTCGTGTGCGGATCGAAGAACGCGGACGACGCGTGCACGGATCGACGAACGCGGACGATGCCCGCGCAGATTGACGATGGCCAACGACGCGCACGCGGATTGACGAATGCCGACGATGCTCGCGTGCTTATCGACGAATGCCAACGTCACGCACGTGGATCGACGAACGCTGATGACTCACGCGACCGGATCAATGAACGCAGACGACACGCGTGTGGATCGACGATCGCAGACAATGTACGCGCGGATCGACGATCGCCAACGACATGCCCACGGATCGACGAATGCCGATGTCGCGTGCGGATCGACGAACGCGGATGACGTGCGTGTGGATCGACAAACGCTGACGACTTGCACATGAATCGACGATTGCCGATGAAGCGCGCATGCTTATCGACGAACGCTGATGACGCGCGTGCGTGGATCGATGAAAGCTGACATCGCGCGCGTGGATCGATGAACTCCGATGACACGCGCGCGGATCGACAAACGCGGATGTCACGCGCGCGGATCGATGATCGCAGATGACGTACGCGCGGATCGACGTTCACCATCGACGTGCTCGTGGATCGATGAACGCCGATGACGCACGCGGCGGATCGACGAACACTGACGACGTGCGCGCAGATCGATGATCGCCGATGATGCGCTCACGCTTATTGACGAACGCTGATGATGCGTGCGCGTGGATCGACGAACAACGACGTCACGCGCGTGGGTCGACGAACGCCGACGACGCGCGCACGTATCGACGATCGCCAATTACACGTGCTCAGATCGACGAACGCCGACAACGTGCGCGCGTGGATCGACGAACGCCAACGACGCTCACGTGCTTATCAACAAACGCCGACAACACGCGCGCACGTATCAACGAATGCCAAAGATGCGCGCACGGATCGATGAACGTCAATGACGCTCACGCGCTTATCGACGAACGCCGACGACGCGCACGCAGATCGACAATCGCTGACGACTCCCACGCAGATTGACGATCGCCGACGACGCGCACGTGGATCGACGAATGCCGACGACGCTCGCATGCTTATCAACGAATGCCAATGACGCGCGTGCGGATCGACGAACGCCGATGACTCACGCGCCCGGATCGACGGACGCGGACGTCACACGCGCGGTTCGACGATCGCAGATGACATACGCGCAGATCGACGATCGCCAATGACATGCCCGTGGATTGACGAACGCCGACATCGCGTTCGGATCCACGAACGTGGATGACGTGTGTGCGGATCAACGAAAGCCGAAGACGCGCGCGTGGATCGACGTACGCCATTGTTGTGCACGCGGAACGACGAACGCCAACGATGCACGCGCGCAGATCGACGAGGGCCGACGTCGTGCGCGCGCGGATCGACGAATGCCGACGACACGCACGAGTGGACGATGAACGCCAACGTCGCGCGTGCGCGGATCGACAAATGCCAATGACGCGCACGAGCGGAACGACGAATGCCAACGTTGTTCATGCGCAGATCGATGAACGCCGACGACTCGTGCGCGGGGATCGACGAACACCGATGACGCGCACGAGCGGATCGACGAACGCCGATGTCATTCGTGCGCGGATCGACGAACGCCGACAACGCGTGAGTGCTTATTGACGAATGCCGATGACGCACATGCAGATCGATGAACGCCAATGACGCTCACGTGCTTATCGACGAACGCCGATGACGTGCACGTGGATCGACGAACACCGATGACTCACGCGCACGGATCGACAAACGTGGACGACACGTGCGTGGATCGATGATCACAGACGATGTACACGCGGATCGACGATCGCCAACAACGCGCCCACGTATTGACGACTGCCGACGTCGTGTGTGGATGAACGAACGCCATAGACGCGTGTGCGGATTGACTAACGCCGACGACGCTCACGCGCCTATCGACGAAGGCTGATGACGTGTGCGCGCGGATCGACGAACGCCGACGACGCTCACGTGCTTATCGACGAACGCCGACGACACACACGCATGGATCAACGAACGCCAAAGACGCGCACGCGGATCGATGAACATCGACGATTCGCGCGCTGATTGACTATCGCCAATGCGCGCGTGGATCAACGAATGCCGATGACACGCGTGCATGGATCGACCAACGCCAACGACGCACGTGGTGATCGACGATTGCCGACGACGTGCGCGCAGATTGACGAACGCAGAAGACGCGCGCGCGGATCGACGATCGCCGAAGACCCTGCGCGGATCGACGAATGCCAACGATGCTCGCGCGCTTATTGACGAACGCTGATGACACACACGCAGATCGACGATCGCCGATGACACGTGCGCAGATTGATGATCGCCGACGATGCGCACGCGGATCGATGAACACCGACGACACTCGCGCGCTTATCGACGACAGCCGATGATGCGTGCGTGGATCGACGAATGCCGATGACTCACGCGTGCGGATCGACGAACGCGGATGACACGCGCGTTGATCGACAATCGCAAACGACATACGCGTGGATCGACGATCGCCAACGACGCGCATGTGGGTCGACGAACGCCGACGTCGCTTGTGGATCGACGAACGCGGGCAACGTGCATGCGGATCGACGAATGCTGACGATGCGCACGCGGATCGGCAAACGCCGACGACGCGCGTGCGGATGGGTTAACTCCGACGACGCGCGCACGGATCGACGAACGCCGAATACGTGCGCGCGGATCGACGAACGCCGAAACGCGCGCTCAGATCAACCAACACGGATGACCCCTGTGCGTGGATTGACAAACGCTAATGACGCACGCTCATTTCGACGAATGCAGATGACACGCGCGCGGATTGACAAATGCCGACAATGCTCGTGCGCTTATCGAAGAACGCTGACAACGCGTGCACATGGATCAACGAATGCAGATGACGCGTGCGCTCGGATCGACGAACGCTGATGACACGCGCGTGGATCGATGAACGCCAATGACGCTCATGCGCTTTTTGACGAACGCCGACTACGCATGTGCACAGATCGACGAACGCCGATGACGCTCACGCGCTTATCGATGAACGCCGACGACGCGCCCGCATGGATCAATGAACGCCAAAGACACGCGCGCGGATCGACGAACGTCGACGATGCGCGCGCTGATCGATGATCACCCGGCGTGCGCGGATTGACGAATACCGATGACGCGCGCACACAGATCGACCAATGCCAATGACTCTTGCGCAGATCGACGATCGTCGACGACGTGCGCGCAGATCGATGAGGGCTGATGACGTGCGCGCGGATCGACGAACACGGATGATGCTCGCATGGATATACGATCGCCGATGACGCGCACACGGATCGAAGAACGCCAACGATGCTTGCACGCTTATCGACGAACGCCGACGATGTGCACGCAGATCGACGAACTCCGATGACGCGCGCGCAGATTGAAGATCGCCTATGATGCGCATGCAGATCGATGAACACTGACAACGCTTGCATGCTTATCGATGAACGCCGACGTCACGCGCATGGTTCGACGAACGCCGATGACTCACGTGCACGGATCAACGAACGTGGACGACACACGCACGGATCGACGGTCCTAGGTGATGTACGCGCGGATCGATGATCGCCAACGACACGCCCTTGGATCGATGAGCGCCGATGTCGCGTGAGGATCGACGAACGCGGATGACACGCGCGCGGATCGATGATCGCTGTCGAAGCGCGTGCGGATCGATGAACGCCAACCTCGTGCGTGCGCGGATAGACGAACACCGAAGACGCACGCGCGCATCGATGTACACCGATGTCGCATGCAGATCGACGAATGCAGACGACGCATGCGCGTATCGACGAATGCCGACAACGCGCTCACGGATTGACGAATGCCGGCGTCGCGTGCACGGATCGACGAACGCCGACGACGCACGCACGCTTATAGACGAAAGTTGATGACGCGCGAGTGTGGATCGACGAACGCTGACGAAACGCACGCGGGGATCGACGAACGCCGATGACACGCACGAGCAGATCGATGAACACCAACGACGCGCACGCAGATTGATGATCGCCGAAGAAGTGCACGCGGATCGAAGAATGCCGATGACGCCTGCGCGGATCGATGAACGCCGACGTCGCGCGCACGGATCAACGAACGCCTATGACGCGCGTGCACAGATCGATGAACGCCGACGACACACGCGCGCGGATCGACGAGGGCCGACGACGTGCGTGCGGATCGACGAACACCGACCTGACGCGCTCAGATCGACGAACACAGACGACGCGTGAGCGTGGATCGACGAACGCCAACGACACGTGCTCAGTTCGACGAACGCGGATGACACGCGTGCGGGTCGACGAACGTCGATGACGCACTCGCTGATCGACGATCGCCGATGACACGCGCTTCGGATCGACGATCGGCATCAACGCATGTGCAGATCGACAAACGCCGACGATGCGTGCGTTCAGATTGACGAACACCGATGACGTGCGCGCGGATCGACGAACGCCGAAGACGCTCGCGCGCTTATCGACATCGCCGACGATGCGCGCACGGATCGATGAACGCCGATGACTCACGCGTGCGGATTGACGAACGCAGATGACATGCGCGTGGATCGACGATCGCAGATGACGTACGCGCGGATCGACGTTCACCAACGACGTGCCCACGGATCGACGAACGCAGACGACGCACGCGCGCGGATCGATGAACGCTGATGACGTGCACACGAATTGATGATCGCCGATGACGCGCGCACGCTTATCGACCAACGCCGATGACGCGCGCGTGTGGATCGACGAACGACGACGTCACACGCGCTGATCGACGAACGCCGATGACGCACGCGCGGATCGATGAACGCGGATGACACGTGCGTGGATCGACCATCGCAGATGACGTACACGTGGATCGACGTTCACCATCGACGTGCCCGCGGATCGACGAACGCCGACGACGCACGTGCGTGGATCGACGAACGCTGACGACGTGCGCACGGATCGACGATCGCCATGGATGCGCGCACAGTTATCGACGAACGTCGATGACGCACGCGCGTGGATCGACAAACGCCGACGTCGCACGCATGGATTGACGAACGCTGACGACGCGCACGCGGATCGACGATTGCCAATGACGCGCGCTCAGATCGAAGAACGCTGACAACGTGCACGCGCGGATCGACGAACACCGATGACGCTCAAGAACTTATCAACGAACACCGACAACACGCACGCGTGTATCAACGAATGCCAAAGATGCGCGCACGGATCGACAAACGTCAATGACGCTCACGTGCTTATTGATGAACGCCGACGACGCGCACGCAGATCGACAATCGCCGACGACTCCCACGCAGATTGGCGATCGCCGATGATGCGCACGCGGATCGACGAATGCCGACGACGCTCGTGTGCTTATCGAAGAACGCCGATGACTCATGTGCCCGGATCAACGGACGCGGACGTCACACGCACGGATCGACGATCGCAGATGACGTACGCGTGGATCGACGATCGCCAACGACACACCCGCGGATCGCCGAACGCCGACGTCGCGTGCGGATCGACGAAGGCAGATTACGCACGCGCGGATCGACGAAAGCCGACGACACGCACGTGGATCGATGAACGCCGATGACGCGTGTGTGCGGATCGACGAACGCAGATGACACGCGCGTGGATCAATGATTGCAGACGACTTACACGCGGATCGACGATCGCCAACGACGTGCCCACGGATCAACGAACGCCGATGTCGAGCACGCGGATCAATGACTGCCAACGACGCGCACGCGTGGATCGATGAACGCCGATGACGCACTGCACTTATCGACGAACGCCGACGACGCACGCGCGTGGATCGACGAACGCCGACGATGCGCGCGCACGGATCAATGAATGCCAAAGACGCGCGTGCGGATCAATGAACGCCGACGACGCTCGTGTGCTTATCGACGAATGCCGACGATGCGCATACGGATTGACGAATGCCAAACACGCGCGCGCGGATCGACGAACGCCAAAGATGCACACGTGCTTATTGATGAACGCCGATGACGCGCGCGCAGATTTACGATTGCCGACGAGGCACACGCGGATCGAAGAACGCTGACGATGCTCACGCGCTTATTGATGAACGCTGACGATGCGCACGCGGATCAACAAACGCCGATGGCTCACGCACGCAGATTGACGAATGCGGATGACACGCGCGCGGATCGATGATTGCAGACGACGTACGCGCAAATCGACGATCGCCAACGATGTGCCCGCAGATCGACAAACGCCGACATCTTGTGCGGATCGAAGAACGCGGACGACGCGCGCGCGGATCGATGAACGCGGACGACGCCCGCGCAGATTGACGATGGCCAATGACGCGCACGCGGATCGACGAATGTCGACGATGCTTGCTTGCTTATCGACGAATGCCAACGTCGCGCGCGTGGATCAACGAACGCTGATGACTCACGCGACCGGATCAAAGAACGCGGATGACACGCGTGTGGATCGACGATCGCAGATGATGTACGCGTGGATCGACGATCGCCAACGACAAGCCCACGGATCGACGAATGCCGATGTCGCGTGCGGATCAACGAACGCGGATGATGTGCGTGCGGATTGACAAACGCTGATGACTTGCGTGTGAATCGACGATCGCCGATGAAGCGCGCATGCTTATCGATGAACGCTGATGACGCACGCGCGTGGATCGATGAACGCCGACATCGCGCGCGCGGATCGATGAACGCCGACGATGCGCGCGCGGATCGACGAACGCGGATGTAACGCGCGCGGATCGATGATCGCAGATGACGTACGCGCGGATCGACGTTCACCATCGACGTGCTCGCGGATCGATGAACGCCGACGACGCACGCAGCGGATCGACAAACGCTGACGACGTGCACGCAGATCGACGATCGCCGATGATGCGCTCACGCTTATCGACGAAGGCCGATGACGCGCGCGCGTGGATCGACGAACACCGACGTCACGCGCGTGGGTCAACGAACGCCGACGACGCGCGCACGTATCGACGATCGCCAATTACGCACGCTCAGATCGACGAACGCCGACAACGTGCGCGCGCGTATCGACTAACGCCAACGACGCTCACGCGCTTATCAACGAACGCCGACAACGCGCGCGCACGTATCAACAAACGCCAAAGATGCGCGCACGGATCGATGAACGTCAATGACGCTCGCGCGCTTATCGACGAACGCCGACGACGTGCACGCAGATCGACAATCGCCGACGACTCCCACGCAGATTGACGATCGCTGATGACGCGCACGTGGATCGATGAATGCCGACGACGCTCGCGTGCTTATCGACGAACGCCAATGACGCGCATGCGGATCGACGAACGCCGATGACTCACGTGCCCGGATCGACGGACGCGGACGTCACACGCGCGGATTGATGATCGCAGATGACATACGCGCGGATCGACGATCGCCAACAACACGCCCCCGGATTGACGAACGCCGACATCGCGTGCGGATCCACAAACGCGGATGATGTGCGTGCAGATCAACGAAAGCCGAAGACGCACGCGTGGATCGACGTACGCCATTGTTGTGCACGCGGAACGACAAACGCTGGTGACACGCACTCGCGGATCGACGAATGCCGACAATGCACGCGCGCAGAACGACGAGGGCCGACCTCGTGCACGCGCGGATCGATGAATGCCGACGACACGCACGAGTGGATGATGAACACCAACGTCGCGCGTGCACGGATCGACAAATGCCGACGACGCGCACGAGCGGAACGACGAATGCCAACGTTGTGCATGCGCGGATCGATGAACGCCGACGACGCGTGCGCGGGGATCGACGAATGCCGATGACACGCACGAGCGGATCGACGAACGCCGACATCGTGCGTCTGCGGATCGACGAACGCCGACAACGCGTGAGCGCTTATTGACAAATGCCGACGATGCACATGCAGATCGACGAACGCCAATGACGCTCACGTGCTTATCAACGAACGCCGATGACGTGCACGCGGATCGACGAACACCGATGACTCACGCGCGCAGATCGACAAACGTGGACGACACGCGCGTGGATCGACGATCACAGACGATGTACGCGTGGATCGACGATCGACAACAACAGGCCCACGTATTGACGACTGCCGACGTCGTGTGTGGATCAACGAACGCCATAGACGCGCATGCGCATCGACTAACGCCGACGACGCTCACACGCCTATCGACGAAGGCTGATGATGTGCGCGTGCGGATCGACGAATGCCGACGACGCACACGCGCTTATCGATGAACGCCGACGACACACACCCATGGATCAACGAACTCCAAAGACGCGCGCGCGGATCGATGAACGTCGACGATTCGCGCGCTGATCGACTATCGCCGACGCGCGCATGGATCAATGAATGCCGATGACACGCGTGCATGGATCGACCAACGCCAACGACGCACGCGGTGATCGACGATTGCCGACGACGTGCACGCAGATTGATGAACGCAGAAGACGCGCACGCGGATCGACGATCGCCGACGACCCTGCGCGGATCGATGAATGCCAACGATGCTCGCGCTTATTGACGAACGCTGATGACACACACGCAGATCGACGATCGCCGACGACACTTGCGCAGATTGATGATCGCCGACGATGCGCACGCGGATCGATGAACACCGACGACGCTCGCGTGCTTATCGACGAAAGCCAATGATGCGCGCGTGGATCGATGAACGCCGATGACTCTCGCGTGCGGATCGACGAACGTGGATGACACGCCCGCTGATTGACAATCGCAGACGACGTACGCGTGGATCAACGATCGCCAACGACGCGCATGTGGGTCGATGAACCCTGACGTCGCTTGTGGATCGACGAACGTGGGCAACGTGCACGCAGATCGACGAACGCCAATGATGCGTGCGCGGATCGGCAAACGCCGACGACGCACGCGCGGATGGGTTAACTCCGACGACGCGCGCACGGATCGATGAACGCCGAATACGTGCGTGCGGATCGACGAATGCCAAAACGCGCGCTCAGATCAACGAACACGGATGACGCCTGTGCGCGGATCGACGAACGCTAACGACACACGCTCAGTTCGACGAACGCGGATGACACGCGCGCGGATCGACAAACGCCGACAACGCTCGTGCGCTTATCCAAGAACGCCGACAACGCATGCATATGGATCAACGAATGCCGATGACGCACGCGCTCGGATCGACGAACGCCGATGACTTGCGCGTGGATCGATGAACGCCAATGACGCTCATGCGCTTTTTGACGAACGCCGACTACGCACGTGCACATATCGTCGAACGCCGATGACGCTCACGTGCTTATCGACGAACTGCGACGACACGCCCGCACGGATCAACGAACGCCAAAGACACGTGCGCGGATCGACGAACGTCGACGATGTGCGCGCTGATCGACGATCGCCCGGCGTGCGCGGATTGACGAACACCGATGATGCGCGCACACAGATCGACCAATGCCAATGACTCTTGCGCAGATCGACGATTGTCGACGACGCGCGCACAGATCGATGAGTGCTGATGACGTGCGCGTGGATCGATGAACACGGATGATGCTCGCATGGATATACGATCGCCGATGACGCGCACGCGGATCGACGAACACCAACGACGCTTGCACGCTTATCGACGAACGCCAATGATGTGCACGCAGATCGACGAACTCCGACGACGCGCGCGCAGATTGAAGATCGCCGATGATGCGCACGTGGATCGATGAACACCGACAACGCTCGCGTGCTTATCGATGAACGCCGACGTCACGCGCGTGGTTCGACGAACGCCGATGACTCACGCGCACGGATCGACGAACGTGGACGACACACGCAGGGATCAACGATCCTAGATGATGTACGCGCGGATCGATGATCGCCAATGACACGCCCGTGGGTCGATGAACGCCGACGTCGCGTGAGGATCGACGAACGCGGATGACACGCGCGTGGATCAATGATCGCCGATGACGCGCATGCGGATCGATGAACGCCAACCTCGCGCGTGCGCGGATAGACGAACACCGAAGACGCACGCGCGGATCGACAAACGCCGATGTCGCACGCAGATCGACGAACGCAGACGACGCGTGCGCATATCGACGAATGCCGACAATGCGCTCGCGGATTGACAAACGCCGGCATCGCGTGCACGGATCGACGAATGCCGACGACGCGCTCGCGGATTGACGAACGCCGGCGTCGCGTGCACGGATCGACGAACGCCGACTACGCACGCACGCTTATAGACAAAAGTTGATGACGCGCGAGCGTGGATCGACAAACGCTGACGACGCGCGCGCGGGGATCGACGAACTCCGATCACACGCACGAGCAGATCGACGAACGCCAACGACGCGCACGCAGATTGACGATCGCCGAAGAAGCGCACGCGGATCAAAGAATGCCGATGACGCCCGCGTGGATCGACAATTGCCGACGACGCGCGTGCGGATCAACGAACGCCGACGACGCGCGTGCACGGATCGATGAAAGCCGAAGACGCACGCGCGCTTATAGACGAAAGTTGACGACGCGCAGGCGTGGATCGATGAACGCTGACGACGCACGCATGGGGATCGACGAACGCCGATGATGCGCACGAGTGGATCGACGAACGCCAACGACGATCGCGTGCTTATCAACGAACGCCTATGACGCTCGCGCGCTAATCGACGAACGCTGACGATGCTCGCGTGCTTATCGACGAACGCTGATGATGCTCGTGCGCTTATCGATGAACGCCAATGACGCTCGCGTGCTTATCGATGAACGCCGACGATGCGCGCGCGCGGATCGACGAGGGCCGATGATGCACACGCGCGAATCGACGAATGCCATCGACGCCCACGTGGATCGATGAACGCCGACGACGCACGCGTGCGGATCAAGGAGGGCCGAAGACGCGCGCGCGTGACTCGATGAACCCCGATGCCCGCGTGGATTGAAAAACGCCGATGATGCGCGTGAGGATGGATGAATGCCGATGACGTGCGTGCGTATGGGCGAACGCCGACGACGTGCGTGCGGATCGACGAACACCGATGATGTGCACGCGGATCGACGAACGCCGACAACGCGCGCTCAGATCGACTAACACGGACGACGCGTGTGCATGGATCGATGAACGCCAACAACGTGCGTTCAGATCGATGAACGCGCATGACACGCATGCGAATCGATGAACGCCGATGCCCGCGTGGATCGACGAATGCCGACGATGCGCGTTC
>PVHT020001258.1:60600-74779 GCA_004024745.2 Catagonus wagneri | reverse complement strand
CGCTTCGGATTGACGATCGGCAACGACGCACGCGCGGATCGACAAACGCCGATGACATGTGCGTTCGGATCGACGAACGCCGATGACGCCCGTGCGGATCAATGATCGCCGATGACGCGTGTGGGGATCGACGAACGTCGATGTCCCGTGCGTGTGGATCGACGAACGCCGACGCTCATGCGCGTATCGATGAACGCTGACGACTCGCGTGCACGGATCAACGAATGCTGATGATGCGCACGCAGATCGATGAATGCCGATGACGAGCGTGCAGATTGACGATCGCCGACGACGCGCATACGGATCGAAGAACGCCGACAACGCTCATGCGCTTCTCGACATTGCCAACGACGCGCACGCGGATCGATGAATGCCGACGATGCGCGCGCGGATCGACGAACGCCGATGACTCACGCGTGCGGATTGACGAACGCAGATGACATGCGCGTGGATCGACGATCACAGATGACGTACGCGTGGATCGACGTTCACCAACGACGTGCCCACGGATCGACGAACGCAGACGACGCACGCGCGCGGATCGATGAACGCTGATGACGTGCACGCGAATCGACGATCGCCGATGACGCGCGCACGCTTATCGACCAACGCCGATGACGTGCGCGTGTGGATCGACGAACGACGACGTCACACGCGCTGATCGACGAACGCCGACGACGCACGCGCGGATCGACGAACGTGGATGACACGTGCGTGGATCGACCATCGCAGATGACGTACACGTGGATCGACGTTCACCATCGACGTGCCCGCGGATCGACGAACGCCGACGACGCACGTGCGTGGATCGACGAATGCTGACGACGTGCGCACGGATCGACGATCGCCATGGATGCGCGCACAGTTATCAACGAACGCCGATGACGCGCGCGCGTGGATCGACAAACGCCGACGTCGCGCGCATGGATCGACGAACGCTGACGACGTGCGCGCGGATCGACGATTGCCAATGACGCACGCTCAGATCGAAGAACGCTGACAACGTGCACGCACGGATCGACGAACACCGATGACGCTCAAGCACTTATCAACGAACACCGACAACACGCACGCGTGTATCAACGAATGCCAAAGATGCGCGCACGGATCGACAAACGTCAATGACGCTCACGTGCTTATTGATGAACGCCAACGATGCGCACGCAGATCGACAATCGCCGACGACTCCCACGCAGATTGGCGATCGCCGACGACGCGCACGCGGATCGACGAATGCCGATGACGCTCGTGTGCTTATCGACGAATGCCGATGACTCATGTGCCCGGATCAACGGACGCGGACGTCACACGCACGGATCGACGATCGCAGATGACATACGCGTGGATCGACAATCGCCAACGACACACCCGCGGATCGACGAATGCCGACGTCGCGTGCGGATCGACTAAGGCAGATTACGCACGCGCGGATCGACGAAAGCCGACGACACGCACGTGGATCGATGAACGCCGATGACGCGTGTGTGCAGATCGACGAACGCGGATGACACGCGCGTGGATCAATGATTGCAGACGACTTACGCGCGGATCGACGATCGCCAACGACGTGCCCACGGATCAACGAACGCCGATGTCGAGCACGCGGATCAACGAATGCCAACGACGCGCACGTGCGGATCGATGAACGCCGATGACGCGCGTGCACTTATCGACGAACGCCGACGACGCACGCGCGTGGATCGACGAACGCCGACGATGTGCGCGCACGGATCAATGAATGCCAAAGACGCGCGTGCGGATCAACGAACGCCGACGACGCTCGTGTGCTTATCGACGAATGCCGACGATGCGCACGCAGATCGACGAATGCCAAACACGCGCGCGCGGATCGACGGATGCCAAAGATGCACACGTGCTTATCGATGAACGCCAATGACGCGCGCGCAGATTTACGATCGCCGACGAGGCACACGCGGATCGAAGAACGCTGACGACGCTCACACGCTTATTGACGAACGCCGACGATGCACACGCGGAACAACAAACGCCGATGGCTCACGCACGCAGATTGACGAATGCGGATGACACGCGCGTGGATTGATGATTGCAGACGATGTACGCACAAATCGACGATCGCCAACGATGTGCCCGTGGATCGACAAACGCCGACGTCTTGTGCGGATCAAAGAACGCGGACGACGCGCGCGCGGATCGACGAACGCGGACGATGCCCGCGCAGATTGACGATGGCCAATGACGCGCACGCGGATCGACGAATGCCGACGATGCTCGCTTGCTTATCGACGAATGCCAACGTCGCGCGGGTGGATCAACGAACGCTGATGACTCACGCGACCGGATCAAAGAACGCGGACGACACGCGTGTGGATCGACGATCGCAGATGATGTAAGCGTGGATCGACGATCGCCAACACACGCCCACGGATCGACGAATGCTGATGTCGCGTGCGGATCAACGAACGCGGATGACGTGCGTGCAGATTGACAAACGCTGACGACTTGCGTGTGAATCGACGATCGCCGATGAAGCGCGCATGCTTATCGACGAACGCTGATGACGCGTGCGTGTGGATCAATGAACGCCGACATCGCGCGCGCGGATCGATGAACGCCGACGACGCGCGCGCGGATCGACGAACGCGGATGTAACGCACGCGGATCGATGATCGCAGATGACGTACGCGCGGATCGACGTTCACCATCGACGTGCTCGCGGATCGATGAACGCCGACGACGCACGCAGCGGATCGACGAACGCTGACGACGTGCACGCAGATCGACGATCGCCGATGATGCGCTCACGCTTATCGACGAAGGCCGATGACGCGCGCGCGTGGATCGACGAACACCGACGTCACGCGCGTGGGTCAACGAACGCCGACGATGCGCGCACGTATTGACGATCGCCAATTACGCGCGCTCAGATCGACGAACGCCGACAACGTGCGCGCGCGGATCGACTAACGCCAACGACGCTCACGCGCTTATCAACGAACGCCGACAACGCGCACGCACGTATCAACAAACGCCAAAGATGCGCGCACGGATCGATGAACGTCAATGACGCTCGCGCGCTTATCGACGAACGCCGACGACGTGCACGCAGATTGACGATTGCTGATGACGCGCACGTGGATCGACGAATGCCGACGACGCTCGCGTGCTTATCGACGAACGCCAACGACGCGCGTGCGGATCGACGAACGCCGATGACACACGTGCCCGGATCGACGGACGCGGACGTCACACGCGCGGATCGACGATTGCAGATGACATACGCGCGGATCGACGATCGCCAACAACACGCCCCCGGATTGACGAACGCCGACATCGCGTGCGGATCCACGAACGCGGATGATGTGCGTGCAGATCAACAAAAGCCGAAGACGCGCGCGTGGATCGACGTACGCCATTGTTGAGCACGCGGAACGACAAACGCTGGCGACGCGCACTCGTGGATCGATGAATGCCGACAATGCACGCGCGCAGAACGACGAGGGCCGACGTCGTGCGCGCGCAGATCGATGAATGCCGACGACACGCACGAGTGGACGATGAACACCAACGTCGCGCGTGCACGGATCGACAAATGCCGACGACGCGCACGAGTGGAACGACGAATGCCAACGTTGTGCATGCGCGGATCGATGAACGCCGACGACGCGTGCGCGGGGATCGACGAACGCCGATGACACGCACGCGCGGATCGACGAACGCCGACATCGTGCGTGTGCGGATCGACGAACGCCGACAACGCGTGAGCGCTTATTGACAAATGCCGACGACGCACATGCAGATCGATGAACGCCAATGACGCTCACGTGCTTATCGACGAACGCCGATGACGTGCACGCGGATCGACGAACACCGATGACTCACGCGCGCAGATCAACAAACGTGGACGACACGCGCGTGGATCGACGATCACAGACGATGTACGCGTGGATCGACGATCGCCAACAACAGGCCCACGAATTGACGACTGCCGACGTCATGTGCGGATCAACGAACGCCATAGACGCGCATGCGGATCGACGAACGCTGACGACGCACACGCGCTTATCGATGAACGCCGATGACACACACCCATGGATCAACGAACGCCAAAGACGCGCGCGCGGATCGATGAACGTCGACGATTCGCGCGCTGATCGACTATCGCCGACGTGCGCATGGATCAACGAATGCCGATGACACGCGTGCACGGATCGACCAACGCCAACGACGCACGCGGTGATCGACGATTGCCGACGACGTGCACGCAGATTGACGAACGCAGAAGACGCGCACGCGGATCGACGATCGCCGACGACCCTGCGCGGATCGATGAATGCCAACGATGCTCGCGCTTATTGACGAACGGTGATGACACACACACAGATCGACGATCGCCGACGACACGTGCGCATATTGATGATCGCCGACGATGCGCACGCGGATCGATGAACACCGACGACGCTCGCGTGCTTATCGACGAAAGCCGATGATGCGCGCGTGGATCGACGAACGCCGATGACTCTCGTGTGCGGATCGACGAACGTGGATGACACGCCCGCTGATTGACAATCGCAGACGACGTACGCGTGGATCGACGATCGCCAACGATGCACATGTGGGTCGATGAACGCCGACGTCGCTTGTGGATCGACGAACGTGGGCAACGTGCACGCAGATCGACGAACGCCAACGATGCGTGCGCGGATCGGCAAACGCCGACGACGCACGCACGGATGGGTTAACTCCGACGACGCGCGCACGGATCGACGAACGCCGAATACGTGCGCGCGGATCGACGAACGCCAAAACGCGCGCTCAGATCAACGAACATGGATGACGCCTGTGCGCGGATCGACGAACGCTAACGACACACGCTCAGTTCGACGAAGGCGGATGACACGCGCGCGGATTGACAAACGCCGACAACGCTCGTGCGCTTATCGAAGAACGCCGACAACGCGTGCATATGGATCAACGAATGCCGATGACGCGCGCGCTCGGATCGACGAACGCCGACGACTTGCGCGTGGATCGATGAACGCCAATGACGCTCATGCGCTTTTTGACGAACGCCGACTACGCACGTGCACATATCGACGAACACCGATGACGCTCACGTGCTTATCGACGAACGCCGACGACGCGCCCGCACGGATCAACGAACGCCAAAGACACGTGCGCGGATCGACGAACGTCGACGATGCGCGCGCTGATCGACGATCACCCGGCGTGCGCGGATTGACGAACACCGATAACGCGTGCACACAGATCGACCAATGCCATGACTCTTGCGCAGATCGACGATCGTCGACGACGCGCGCGCAGATCGATGAGTGCTGATGACGTGCGCGTGGATCGATGAACACGGATGATGCTCGCATGGATATACGATCGCTGATGACGCGCACGCGGATCGACGAACGCCAACGACGCTTGCACGCTTATCGACGAACGCCAATGATGTGCACGCAGATCGACGAACTCCGACGACGCACGCGCAGATTGAAGATCGCCGATGATGCGCACGTGGATCGATGAACACCGACAACGCTCACGTGCTTATCGATGAATGCCGACGTCACGCGCGTGGTTCGACGAACGCCGATGACTCACACGCACGGATCGACGAACGTGGACGACACACGCAGGGATCAACGATCCTAGATGATGTACGCGCGGATCGATGATCGCCAATGACACGCCCGTGGATCGATGAACGCCGACGTCGTGTGAGGATCGACGAACGCGGATGACACGCGCGCGGATCAATGATCGCCGATGACGCGCATGCGGATCGATGAACGCCAACCTCGCGCGTGCGCGGATAGACGAACACCGAAGACGCACGCGCGGATCGACAAACGCCGATGTCGCACGCAGATCGACGAACGCAGACGACGTGTGCGCCTATCGACGAATGCCGACAATGCGCTTGCGGATTGACGAATGCCGGCATCGCGTGCACGGATCGATGAACGCCGACGACGCGCTCGCGGATTGACGAACGCCGGCGTCGCGTTCACGGATCGACGAACGCCGACGACGCACGCACGCTTATAGACAAAAGTTGATGACGCGCGAGCGTGGATCGACAAACGCTGACGACGCGCGCGCGGGGATCGACGAACGCCGATCACACGCACAAGCAGATCGACGAACGCCAACGACGCGCACGCAGATTGACGATCGCCGAAGAAGCGCACGCGGATCGAAGAATGCCGATGACGCCCGCGTGGATCGACGATTGCTGACGACGCGCGTGCGGATCGATGAAAGCCGACGTCGCGCGCACGGATCAACGAATGCCGACGACGCGCGTGCGCGGATCGATGAACGCCGAAGACGCACGCGTGCTTATAGACGAAAGTTGACGACGCGCAGGCGTGGATCGACGAACGCTGACGATGCACGCATGGGGATCGACGAACGCCGATGATGCGCACGAGTGGATCGACGAATGCCAACGACGATCGCGTGCTTATCAACGAACGCCTATGACGCTCGCGCGCTTATCGACGAACGCTGATGATGCTCGCGTGCTTATCGACGAACGCTGATGATGCTCGTGCGCATATCGATGAACGCCAACGACGCTCGCGTGCTTATCGATGAACGCCGACGATGCGCGCACGTGGATCGACGAGGGCCGATGATGCGCACGCGCGAATCGACGAATGCCGACGATGCCTACGTGGATCGATGAAAGCCGACGACGCACGCCGACGACGCACGCGTGCGGATCAAGGAGGGCCGACGACGCGCGTGCGTGACTCGATGAACCCCGATGCCCGCGTGGATTGAAAAACGCCGATGATGCGCGTGAGGATGGATGAATGCCGATGACGTGCGTGCGTATGGGCGAACGCCGACGACGTGCGTGCGGATCGACGAACGCCAATGATGTGCACGCGGATCGACGAACGCCGACAACGCGCGCTCAGATCGACTAACACGGACGATGCGTGTGCATGGATCGATGAACGCCAACAACGTGCGTTCAGATCGATGAACGCGCATGACACGCATGCGAATCGATGAACGCCGATGCCCGCGTGGATCGACGAATGCCGACGATGCGCGTTCAGATGGATGAATGCCAATGACGTGTGCGCGTATGGGCGAACGCCGATGACGTGCATGCGGATCGACGAACGGCAATGACGTGCACGCGGATCGACGAACGCCGACAACGCGCGCTCAGATCGATGAACACAGACGACGCGTGTGCGTGGATCGACAAATGCCAACAATGCGCGCTCAGATCGACGAAAGCGGATGACACGCACGTGGATCGACCAACGCCGACGACCCGCGCTTCGGATCGATGATCGGCAATGATGCACGTGCGGATCGACAAACACCGAAGACGCGTGCGTTCGGATCGACGAACGCCGATGACACCCACGTGGATCGACGATCGCCGATGATGCTCTCGCGCTTATCGTCGAATGCCGACGAGGCGCTCACACGGATCAACGAACGCCAAAGATGCGCGCGCGGATCGACAAATGTCGACGATGCGCGCGCTGATCGACGATCGCCGACGTGCGAGCGGATTGATGAATGCCGATGACGCCTGCGCACGGATCGACCAATGCCGAAGACGCGTGCGCAGATTGACTATTGCCAATGACGTGCGCGCGGATCGACAAACCCAGAAGACGTGTGCGCGGATCGACAATCGCCGATGATGCACGCGTAGATGGACGAATGCCAGCGATGCTCGCGTGCTTATTGACGAACGCCGATGACGCGCACGCAGATCGATGAATGCCGATGACGCGCGCGCAGATTGATGATCGCTGATGATGCGCACGTGGATCGATGAACACCGAAGATGCTCGCATGCTTATCGATGAACGCCGACGTCGCATGCGTGGATCGATGAACGCCGATTACTCACGCTCCCGGATCGAAGAATGCGGACGACACGTGCGCAGATCGACGATCGCAGACGATGTACCTGCAGATCGACGATCGCCAAGACGTGCCCGCGGATCAACGAATGCCGACGTTGCGTGCGGACCAACGAACG
This sequence comes from Catagonus wagneri, assembly GCA_004024745.2. Classification (NCBI taxonomy): domain Eukaryota; kingdom Metazoa; phylum Chordata; class Mammalia; order Artiodactyla; family Tayassuidae; genus Catagonus; species Catagonus wagneri. The sequence goes on along the minus strand of PVHT020001258.1, from coordinate 66,765 downwards.
CGGATGATGCATGCGCGGATCGACGAAAGCCGATGACGCGCGCGCGGATCAATGAACACCGATGTCGTGCGCGTGGATTGATGAACGCCGACGTCGCGCACGTGGATCGACAAACGCCGATGACATGCACGCGTGGTTCGATGAGGGCTGACGACGCGCGCGCGCAGATCGACGAGGGCCGTCGACGCACACGCGCGGATCGACGAACGCCGATGACGCCCGCGTGGATCGAGAAACGCCGTGGAGGCGCGCGTGCGGATCGACGAGAGCTGATGATGCGCGCGCATGAATCAATGAACGCCGACGCCCACGTGGATCAACGAACGCCGACGATGCGCGTGCGGATGGACGAATGCCGATGACGTGCGCGCGTATGGGCGAACGCTGACGACGTGCGTGCGGTTCGACGAACGCCGACGACGTGCGCATGGATCGACGAACGCCGACAACGCGCGCTCAGATCGGCGAACACGGACGACGCGTGTGCGTGGATCGACGAATGCCAACAACGCGCACTCAGATCGATGAACGCCGACGACCCGCGCTTCGGATCGACGATCAGCAACGACGCGCGCGCAGTTCGACAAATGCCGACGAAGCGTGCGTTTGGATCAACGAACGCCGATGACTCCCGCGCGGATCGACAATCGCCGACGACGCGTGCTGGGATCGACGAACGTCGACGTCCCGCACACGCAAATCGACGAACGCCAACGACGCTCGTGCACTTATCGATGAACGCCAACAACGCGCGCGCACGGATCAACGAATGCCGATGACACGTGCGCTCAGATCGACGAACGCCGATGACGCTCGTGTGCTTATCAACGAATGCCGACTATGCACGCGCACGGATCGAGGAATGCCGACGACACGCGCGTGAGGACCGACGAAAGACAATGACGCACGTGCGGATCGACAAACGCCGACGACTCCCACACAGAACGATGAACGCGGACGACGTGCGCGCGGATCGACGAACGCCAACGGCGCACGTGCGCTTATCCTAGATTGCTAATGACGCGTGCGCGTGGATAGACGATCGCCGATGACGCACTCAAAGATTGACGAAAGCCGACGACGCGCACGCACGGATCGACGAATGCCGACGACGCGCGCATGCAGATTGATGAACTCCGACGACGCGCACGCATATCGAAGAACGTCGATGACGCTCCCGCGCTTATCGATGATCGCCGACAATGCGCACGCAGATCGACGAACGCCGACGACGTGCACGCAGATTGATGATCGCCGACTACGCGCACGCGGATCGAAGAATGCCGACGATGCTCGCATGCTTATCGACGATCGCTGATGATGCGCACGCGGATCGATGAATGCCGACGACGCTCGCGCGCTTATTGACAAACGCCGATGACGCACGCCCGGATCGACGAACGCTGATGACTCACACACACGGATCGATGAACACGGACGACACGCACGTGGATCGATGATTGCAGATGACGTACGCGTGGATCGACATTCACCAACGATGTGCCCACGGATCGACGAACGCCGAAGACGCGCGCATGCGGATCGACAAACGCCGATGACGCACGCACGCCTATCGATGTACGCCGATGACGCACGCGCGGATCGACAAACGCCGACGACGCACGTGCATGGATCAACGAATGCCAAAGAAGCGCACGCAGATTGACGAACGTCGACGATGCGCGCACTGATCGACGATTGCTGACACGCACGTGGATCGATGAACGCAGATGATGCGCGCGCATGGATCAAGCAATGCCGACGATGTCCGTGCAGATCGACGATTGCCGATGACGTGTGCGCGGATCGACGAACGCGGATGGCGCGCGTGCGGATCGACGATCGCCAATGACACGCACGTGGATCGACGAACGCCAACGACGCTCGCATGCTCATCAACGAACGCCGACATCGCGTGCGTGGATCGACGAACACCGATGACTCACACGCGCAGATCGACGAACGTGGACGACACGCACGTGGATCGATGATCGCAGACGATGTACGCGCGGATCGACGATCGCCAACGACGCGCCCGCGGATCGAAGAACGCCGAAGCCGCGTGCGGATCGACGAACGCGGACGACACGCGCACGAATCGACGAAAGCCGACGACGCGTGTGTGGATCGACGAATGCCGACGACGCGCACAAGGATCTACGATCCCTGATGACGCACGCTCAGATCGACGAACGCCGATAACGTGTGCGCGCGGATCGACGAATGCCGATGGCGCTCACACGCTTATCAATGAACGCTGATGATGCACGCGCGCGTATCAACGAACGCCAAAGATGCGCGCACAGATCGACAAACGCCAATGACACTCGCGCGCTTATCGACGAACGCCAATGACGCGCATGCAGATCGACAATCACCGACGATGCCCGCGCAGATTGATGATCGCCGACGATGCGCACGCGGATCGATTAACGCTGATGATGCACGTGTGCTTATCGACGAACGCCAATGATGCGAGTGCGGATCGACGAACGCCGATGACTCGCAGCCAGATCGACGAACGCGGACATCACGCGCGCGGATCGACGATCGCAGATTACGTACGCGCGGATCGATGATCGCCACGACACGCCACCAGATCGACGAACGCGGACATCACACGCCTGGATCAACGAACACGGACGACGCGTGTGCGGATCGACAAAAGCCGATGACGCGCACCTGGATTGACGAACGCCGACATCGCGCGCGCAGATCGACAATCGCCGAAGAACCGCACTCATATCAATGAATGCCGACAACACGCGCGCGCGTGTCAACGAACACCAAAGTTGCATGTGCGGATCGACGATTGCCAACGACACACCCACGGTTCGACGAACGCCGACGTCGCATGCGGATCGACGAACATGGATGATGCGCATGCGGATCTATGAACGCCGACGACGCACGCGTGCGGATCGACGAACGCGGATGACACGCGCGTGGATCGACAATTGCAGATGACTTACACGTGGATTGACGATGGCCAACTACGGGCCTGCGGATCGACGAACATCGACGTCGCGTCTGGATCGATGAACGCGGACGACGTGCGCGCGGATCGATGAATGCCAATTCCGCTCGGGTGGATCGATGAACGCTGAGAATGCACGCGAGCGGATCGACGAACGCCGATGACACACGCGCTCTTATCGACGAACGCCGACGACGTATGCATGCGGATCGATGAACGCCGACGATGCGCGCGCACAGGTCAACGAAAGCAAAGACGCTCGCGCGGATCGACGAACGCCAATGACGCTTGCGCGCTTATCGACGAAAGCCGACGACGCGCGCGTGGATCAATGAAAGCCAAAGACGCGCGCTCAGATTGACGAACGCCAAAGATGTGTGCCCACTTATCGACGAATGCCGATGACGCGTGCAGATTGACGATCGCCAACGATGCGCACGCGGATCGAAGAATGCCGATGACGCTCACGTGCTTATCGACTAACGCCGACGATGCGCGTGCAGATCGACGAACACCGATGACTCACACACGCGGATCGACGAATGCGGACAACACGCACGCGGATCGATGATCGCAGATGACGTACGCGCAGATCGACGATCGCCAACAATGTGCTCGTGGATCGACAAACGCCAACAGCGCGTGCAGATCGAAGAACGCGGATGACGCGCGCGCGGATCGACGAACGCTGATGAAGCCTGCGCAGATTGACGATGGCTGATGATGCGCATGCGGGTCGATGAACACCGACGAAGCTCGCATGCTTATCGACGAACGCCAATGTCACGCGCGTGGATCGACGAACGCCAATGACTCATGCGCCCAGATCGACGAACGTGGATGATACGCGCGTGGATCGACGATCGCAGACGACGTACACGCAGATCGACGATCACCAACGACACACCCACGGATCGATGAACGCCGACGTCACGTGTGGATCGACGAACGTGAATGACGCGCGTGCGGATCGACGAAAGCCAAAGACGCGTGTGTGGATCGACGTACGCCGAGTTGTGCACGCGGATCGACGAACGCCGACGACGCGCTCGCGCGGATGGACGAGGGCGGATGTATTGTGCGCGCGGATCGACGAATGCCGACGATGCGCACGAGCGGATCGACGAACGCCAACGTCGTGCATGCGCGGATCGACAAACGCCGATGACACGCATGAGCGGATTGATGAACGCCGATGACGCGCGCGCGGGGATCGACGAACGTGGATGACGCGCGCACGGATCGATGAATTTGGACGAGGCACACGCGGATCGATGATTACTGATGACGCGTGCGTGGATCGACGATCACCGACGACGCGAGTGCGGATCGATGAACGCCAATGTCGCGCATGCGCGGATAGACGAACACCATCTATGTGCACGCGTATCGATGAACGCCGATGTCGTGCGCAGATCAACGGACGCGGACGACGCGCACGCGTATCGACGAACGCTGACTACGCGCACGTGGATTGACGAATGCCGATTATTCTCGCGTGGAACGACGAACGCCAATGACGCACGTGCGTATCGATGAACGCCGATGACTCACACACGCGGATCGACGAACGCGGATGATGCATGTGTGGATTGACGAATGCAGACGAGAAACGCATGGATCGACAATTGCTGATGACACGCGCGTGGATCGACGATCGCCGACGAAGCGAGTGCGGATCGATGAATGCCAATGTCACGCGTGCGCGGATAGACGAACACCGTCGACGCTCGCGTGTATTGACGAACGCCAATGTCGTGCACAGATCGACGAACGTGGACAACATGCGCGCATATCGACGAACGCCGACGACGCGCACGCGGATCGGCGAACACCGACGTCACACGTGTGGATCGACGAACGCCAATGACGCGCATGTGTGGATCGACGAACGCCGACGACGCACGCACGGATCGTTGAAGGCAAAGACGCGCAAGTGGATCGACGAACGCCGACGACGCTTGTGCGGATTGACGATCACCGACGACATGCGTGCAGGTAAACGAATGCCGACATCTCGCACGCGAAGATTGACGAACGCGGATGACGCGTACGTGGATCGATGAATGCCGACAACGCCTGCGCGGATCGACGAACGCCAACAACGTGCTCGTGGATTGACGAACGACGACGACGCGCACGTTGGGAATGACGAACACCGACGATGTGCCCGCAGATAGACGAACACCGACGATGCATGTGCAGAATGACGATCGCCGATGTCACGCACACGGATCAACGAATGCCGATGACGAACGCCGCGGACGACACGCACGCGGATCGACGATCGCAGACGACGTACGCGCAGATCGATGATCGCCAATGACGCGCCCACAGATCAACGAACGCCGACATCGCGTGCGGATCGACGAACGCGGACGACGCGCGCACGGATCGACGAATGCCGACGACGCGCGAGCGCTTATCGACGAACGCCAAAGGCGCACGCGTGCTTATTGACGAACGGTAATGATGCGCGAGCGCGGATCGACGAACGACGATGATGCACGCGTTGGGATCGACGAACGTCGACGACGCGCACGCAGATCGACAAACGCGGATGACGCACGCATGGATCAATGATCGCCGATGCCGTGCGCGCGGATGGATGAATGCCGACGACGCACATGCAGTTCGACGAACGCCGATGACATGTGGGCAGATTGACAATCGCTGACGATGAGCACGTGGATCGACGAACGGCGACGACGCTCGCGCGCGGATCGACGAATGCCGAAAACGCACGCGTGCTTATAGACGAAAGTCGACGACGCGGGTGTGTGGAATGACGAACGCCGATGACGCTCGTGCGCTTATCGACAAACACAAATGACACGCGAGCGGGGATCGACGAACGCCGACGACGTGCATGCGGATCGACGAACGCCGACGAAGCTCGCGCGTGGATTGATGAATGCCGAAGACGCGCGCGCTTATCGACGAACGCTGATGACGCGCACGAGCAGATCGATGAACGCCGACCTCATGCGCGCGTTGATCGACGAACGCCGATGACACTTGTGCGCTTATCGATGAACGCATTTGACGCGCGTGCGGATCGACGAACGCCTACGTCGCACATGCGGATCGACGAACACGGATTATGCGTGTGCGCGGATCGACGAACGCCAACGACACGCACTCAGATCGACGAACGCGGATGACACGCACGCGGATCGACGAACGCC
>PVHT020001258.1:47781-59600 GCA_004024745.2 Catagonus wagneri | reverse complement strand
ACGCACGCGGATCGACGAACGCCAATGACTCATGCTTGCGGATCGACGAACACGGACGACACGTGTGCGCGGATCGACGAACGCCAATGACACGCACTCAGATCAACGAACGCGGATGACACACACGTGGATCGATGACGCCGATGATGCACGCATGGATCGATGAACGCCAATGACACGCACTCAGATCGACGAACGTGGATGACACGCATGCGGATCGACGAACGCCGATGACTCATGCTTGCGGATCGACGAACACGGACGACACGTGTGCGCGGATCGACGAACGCCAATGACACGCACTCAGATCAACGAACGCGGATGACACACACGTGGATCGATGACGCCGATGATGCACGCATGGATCGATGAACGCCGATGACTGGCGCGTGGATCAACGTACGCCGAAGACGCGCGCGCAGATCGACGAACATGGACGACGTGTGTGTGCGGATATACGAACGCCAACGATGCGCACTCAGATCGACGAACACGGATGACACGCGTGTGGATCGACGATCGCCGACGATGCATGCGTGGATCGATGACGCCGACGATGCACGCACGGATTGACGAACGCTGATGACGGGTGCGCGGATCAACGTACGCCGAAGACGCGTGCGCGGATCGACGAACACGGACGAAGCGTGTGTGCGGATCGACGAACGCCAACGACGCGCACTCAGAACGACAAATGCGGATGACACGCATGCGGATCGACGATCGCCGATGATGCATGCGTGGATCGATGAACGCCGAGGACGGGTGCGCGGATCAACAAACGCTGACGATGCGTGCTTGGATCGACGAACACGGATGACGCGTGTGCGAGAATCGACAAACACCAACGACACGCACTCAGGTCGACGAACACGGATGACACGCGCGTGGATCGACGATCGCCGACGACGCCCACATGGATCGATGAACACCGACGACGCGTGCATGCGGTCAATGAGGGCCGACGACGCGCACGCGTGACTCGATGAACCCCAATGCCCGCGTGGATTGAAAAACGCCGATGATGCGCGTGAGGATGGTTGAATGCCGATGACGTGCGCGCGTATGGGCGAACGCCGATGACGTGCGTGCGGATCGACGAACGCCGATGACGTGCACGCGGATCAACGAACGCCGACAATGCGCACTCAGATCGACTAACACGGATGACGCGTGTGAGTGGATCGATGAACGCCAACAACGTGCGCTCAGATCGACGAACGCGGATGGCACACGCGCGAATCGATGAACGCCGATTCCCGCGTGGATTGATGAATGCCGACGATGCACGTTCGGATGAACGAATGCCGATGACGTGTGCGCGTATGGGCGAACGCCGACGACGTGCATGCGGATCGACGAACGGCAACGACGTGAACACGGATCGACGAACGCCGACAACGCGCGCTCAGATCGATGAACACAGACGACGCGTGTGCGTGGATCGACAAACGCCAACAACGCACGCTCAGATCGACGAAAGCGGATGACACGCACGCAGATCGACCAACGCCGACGACCCGCGCTTCGGATCGATGATCGGCAATGATGCACGCGTGGATCGACAAACACCGAAGACGCGTGCGTTTGGATCGACGAACGCCGATGACACCCGCGTGGATCGACGATCGCCGACGATGCGTGCGGGTATCGAGGAACGTCGACGTCCCGCGCATGCGGATCGACGAACGCTGACGACACTCGTGCGCTTATCGATGAACGTGGAAGACGCGCGCGCACGAATCAACGAATGCCGATGATGTTCGCGCTCGGATCGACGAAAGCCGACGATGCTCGTGCAATTAACGATGAATGCCGACTACGCACTCGCACGGATCGAAGAACGCCGATGACCCGCACGTGCAGACCGATGAAAGACAATGACGCGCGCGTGGATCGACAAACACCGACGACGCCCACACGGATCGACGAACGCGGACAACGTGCATGCGGATCGACGAACGCCAACGGCGCACGTGTGCTTATCAACGATCGCTAATGACGTGCGCGCACGGATCGACGATCACCAATGATGCACTCGTGGATCGACGAACGCTGATGACGCGCACGTGTGGATTGATGAACTCCGACGACGCACACACAGATCGAAGAATGCCGACGACACTTGTGCGCTTATCGACGATCGCCGACAACGCGCACGCGGATCGATGAACGCCAAAGACGCTCGCGCACTTATCGACAAACGCCGATGACGCGCGTGCAGATCGATGAACACCGATGACTCACGTGTGCCGATCGACAAACGCGGACGACACGCGCACCGATTGACGATCGCAGATGACGTACGCGTGGATCGACGTTAACCAACGACGTGCCCACGGATTGACGAACGCTGACGTCGCACGCGTGGATCGATGAACGCCGACGACGCACGCGCGCGGATCAACGAACACCAAAGACACATGTGCAGATCGACGAACGCCGATGACGCTCATGCGCTTATCGACGAACACCAATGACGCGCGCACGGATCGATGAACACCAAAGATGCGCACGCGCTTATCGACGATCGCCGATGACGCGCGTGCAGATTGACGATCGCCGACGACGCGCACGCGGATTGAAGAACGCCGACGACGCTCACGCGCTTATCAATGAACTCCGACGATGCGTGCGCGAATCGACGAACACCGATGACTCACGCGCACGGATCGACGAATGTGGACGACACGTGCGCGGATCGATGATTGCAGACAACGTACGCGCGGATCGACGATCGCCAACGATGTGCCCGCGGATCGACGAATGCCGATGTCGCGTGCTGATCGAAGAATGCGGACGACACTAACGTGGATCGAAGAACGCGGACGATGCCCACGCAGATTGATGATGGCCGACGACGTGCACGTGAATCGACGAACGCCGAAGACGCTCATGCGATTATCGACGAATGCCAACGTTGCGCGCGTGGATCGACAAACACCAACGACGCACGCATGCTTATCAACGAACGCCGACGATTCACGCGCACGAATCGACGAATGCCGACGATGTGGGCACACAGTTGAACGAACACCAAAGACGCGCACGTGGGTCAATGAACGTCGACGATGCGCACGGTGATCGATGATGGCCCACGCATGCTCAGATCGATGAACGCCGATGACACACGTGCATGGATCGACCAACGCCGACGACGCGCGCAGTTTGACGATTGCCAACGACGTGCGCGCGGATCGATGAACGCAGATGACGTGCATTCAGATCGACGATCACCGACGTCATGCGTGCGGATTGACGAACGCCAACGACACGCGTGCGTGGATCGACGAACCCCGAAGACGCGCGCGCGCTTATCGACGAATGCTGACGACGCACGCGAGGGGATCGACGAACGCCAACGACGCACACACGTTAAGGACGAACGCCGAAGACGTACACGAGCGGATCCACGAACGCCGACGTCATGCACACGTGGATCGACGAACGCCGACGACGTGCAAGCGCTTATTGACGAATGCCGATGACGTGCCACGGGGATCGACGAACGCCGACGACGTGCACGAGCGGATCGACGAATGCCGATGTCGTGCGCGTGCGGATCGACGAATGACGATGATGCGCGAGCGCTTATCGACAAACGCTGACGACGCGCGCGTGTATCAATGAACGCCAATGGCGCACACGCGCTTATCGATGAACGCTAATGACGCACGTGCACGGATCGACGATCGCCAATGACTCACGCGTGCGGATCGATGAATGCGGACGACACGCGCGCGGATCAATGATCGCAGATGATGTACGCGCGGATCGACGATCACCAACGACGTGCCCGTGGATCGACGAATGCCGATGACGCGCGCGCGCTTATCGACGAACGCCAACGATGCACACGTGCGGATCCACGAATGCTGACGACGCGCACGCGCGGATCGTCCAACGCCGATGACGCACACGCAGATTTACTATTGCCGACGACGTGCGTGCGGATCGACGAACCTGGAAGATGTGCACGTGGATCGACGATCGCCGACGATTCTCTCATGCTTATCGACGAATGCCGATGACGCACGCACACGGATCAAAGAATGCCTAAGACGCGCGCGCGGATCGACGAACGTCGACGATGCGCACGCTGATTGACGATCACCGACGCGCGAGCTGATCGATGAACGCCGATGACGCGCGCGCACGGATCGACCAATGCCGAAGACGTGCGTGCAGATTGACTATTGCTGATGACATGCACGCGGATCGACAAACCCGGAAGATGCGCGCACGGATCGACGATCGCCGATGACTCACGCGCGGATCGACGAACGCCAACGATGCTCGCGCGCTTATTGACGAACGCCGACGACGCGCACGCAGATCGACGAATGCCGACGACGGGCGCGCAGATTGATGATAGCTGATGATGCGCACGCAGATCGATGAACACCGAAGACGCTCGCACGCTTATTGATGAACGCCGACGTCGCGCGTGTGGATCGATGAACGCCGATTACTCACGCGCCCGGATCGAAGAACGCGGACGACACGTGCGCAGATCGATGATCGCAGATGACGTACGTGCAGATCGACGATCGCAAAGACATGCCCGCGGATCGATGAATGCCGACGTTGTGTGCGGACCGACGAACGCGGATGATGTGTGCGCGGATCGACGAAAGCCGACGACGCGCGCGCGGATCAATGAACACCGATGTCGTGCGTGTGGATTGATGAACGCCGACGTCACGCGCATGGATCGACAAACGCCGATGACGCGCACGCGTGGTTCGATGAGGGCTGAAGACGCATGCACGCAGATCGACGAGGGCCGACGACGCACACGCGCGGATCGACGAACGCCGATGACGCCCACGTGGATCGACGAACGCCAACGAGGCACGCGTGTGGATCGACGAGGGCTGATGATGCGCGCGTGTGAATCAATGAACGCCGACGCCCGCATGGATCAACGAACGCCGACGATGCGCGTGTGGATGGACGAATGCCGATGACGTGCGTGCGTATGGGCGAACGCTGACGACGTGTGTGCGGATCGACGAACGCTGACGACGTGCGCGCGGATCGACGAATGCCGACAATGCGCGCTCAGATTGACAAACACGGACGACGCGTGTGCATGGATCGACGAACGCCAACAACGCGTGCTCAGATCGACGAACGCGGATGAAACACGCGCGAATCGATGAGCTCCGACGCCCGCGTGGATCGACGAACGCCGACGATGCGCGTGCGGATGGACGAATGCCGATGACATGTGCGCGTATGGGCGAACGCTGATGACGTGCGTGTGGTTCGACAAACGCCGACGACGTGCACACGGATCGACGAACGCCGACAACACACGCTCAGATCGACGAAACGGACGACGCGTGTGCGTGGATCGACAAACGCCAACAACGCACGCTCAGATCGACGAACACCGACGACCCGCGCTTCGGATCGACGATCGGCAACGATGCGCGCGCGGTTCGACAAACGCCGACGAAGCGTGCGTTCGGAACGACGAACGCCGATGACTCCCACGTGGATCGACAATCGCCGATGACGCGTGCTGGGATCGACGAACGTCGACGTCCCGCGCGCGCAGATTGACGAACGCCAACGACGCTCGTGCACTTATTGATGAACGCCAACAACGCGCGCGCACGGATCAACGAATGCCGATGACGCGCGCGCTCAAATCGACGAACGCCGACAAAGCTCGTGCGCTTATCAACGAATGCCGACTATGCACGCGAACGGATCGAAGAATGCCGACGACACGCGCGTGCGGACCGACGAAAGACAATGACGCACGTGCGGATCGACAAACGCTGACGACGCCCACACAGAACGATGAACGCGGACGACGTGCGCGCAGATGGACGAACGCCAACGGCGCACGTGCGCTTATCCTAGATCGCTAATGACGCGTGCGCGTGGATAGACGATCGCCGATGACGCACTCACAGATTGACGAACGCCACGATGCGCATGCACGGATTGACGAATGCCGACGACGCGCGCGTGTGGATTGATGAACTCCGACGACGCGCACGCATATCGAAGAATGCCGATGACGCTCCCGCGCTTATCGATGATCGCCGACAACGCACACGCAGATCGACGAACGCCGACGACGTGCACGCAGATTGATGATCGCCGACTATGGGCACGCGGATCGAAGAATGCCGACGATGCTCGCGTGCTTATCGACGATCGCCGATGATGCGCATGCGGATCGATGAACGCCGACGACGCTCGCGCGCTTATTGACAAACGCCGATGACGCACGCGCGGATCGACGAACGCCGATGACTCACACACACGGAACGATGAACGCGGATGACACGCACGTGGATCGACGATTGCAGATGACGTACGCGTGGATCGACGTTCACCAACGACGTGCCCACGGATCGACGAACGCCGAAGACGTGCGCATGCGGATCGACAAACGCCGATGACGTGCGCATGCTTATCGACGAACGCCGATGACGCACGTGCATGCATCAACGAATGCCAAAGAAGCGCATGCAGGTTGACGAACGTTGACGATGCGCGCAATGATCGACGATTGCTGACGCGCACGCGGATTGATGAACGCCAATGACGCGCGCGCACGGATCAAGCAACGCTGACGATGTCCACGCAGATCGACGATTGCCGATGACGTGCGCGCGGATCGACGAACGCGGATGGCGCGCGTGCGGATCGATGATCGCCGATGACGCGCACGCGGATCGACGAACGCCAACGACGCTCGCGTGCTCATCAATGAACGCCGACATCACGCGCGTGGATCGACGAACGCCGATGACTCACGCGCGCGGATTGACGAACGTGGACGACATGCACGTGGATCGACAATCGCAGATGATGTATGTGTGGATGGACGATCGCCAATGACGCGCCCGCGGATCGAGGAACGCCGAAGCCGCGTGCGGATCGACGAACGTGGACGACACGCGCACGATTCGACGAAAGCTGACGACGCGTGCACAGATCGACGAGTGCCGACGACGCGCACACGGATCTACGATCCCTGATGACGCACGCTCAGATCGACGAACGCTGACAACGTGCGTGCGCGGATCGACGAATGCCGATGGCGCTCACGCGCTTATCAATGAACGCTGATGATGCACGCGCGCGTATCAACGAACGCCAAAGATGCGCGCACGGATCGACAAACGCCAACGACACTCACACACTTATCGACAAACGCCGACGACGCGCATGCAGATCGACAATCACCGACGATGCCCACGCAGATTGATGATCGCCGACGATGCGCACTCGGATCGATGAACGCTGATGACGCTCGTGTGCTTATCGACGAACGCCAATGACGCAAGTGCGGATCGACGAACGCCGATGACTCGCAGCCAGATCGACGAACGCGGACATCATGTACGCGGATCTACGATCGCAGATTACGTACGCGCGGATCGACGATCGCCAACGACACGCCACCGGATCGACGAACGCGGACATCACGTGCCTGGATCGACGAACGCGGATGACGCGTGTGCGGATCGACAAAAGTCAATGACGCGCACATGGATCGACGAACGCCGACATTGCGCGCGCGGATCGACGATCGCCGATGACACGCACTCATATCAATGAACGCCGACAACGCGCGCGCGCGTATCAACGAACACCAAAGATGCATGTGCGGATCGACGATCGCCAACGACACACCCACGGTTCGACGAACGCCGAAATCGCATGCGGATCGATGAACATGGATGATGCGCGTGCGGATCTATGAACGCCGACGACGCACGCGTGCGGATCGACGAATGCGGATGACATGCGCGTGGATCGACAATTGCAGATGACTTACACGTGGATTGACGATGGCCAACTACGTGCCTGCGGATCGACGAACGTCGACGTCGCGTCTGGATCGAAGAACGCGGACGACGCACGCGCGGATCGATGAATGCCAATGTCGCACGCGTGGATCGATGAACGCCGACGTTGCACACGAGCGGATCGACGAAAGCCGATGACACGCGCGCTCTTATCGACAAACGCCGACGACGCATGCGTGCGGATCGAGGAACGCCGATGATGCGCGCACACAGATCAACGAAAGCAAAGACGCTCGTGCGGATCAACGAACGCCGATGACGCTTGCGCACTTATCGATGAATGCCGACGACGCCTGCGCGGATCAACGAAAGCCAAAGACGCGCGTGCAGATCGACGAACGCCAAAGATGTGTGCCCGCTTATCGACGAATGCCGATGACGTGTGCAGATTGACGATCGCCAATGATGTGCACGCGCATCGAAGAATGCCGATGACACTCACGCGCTTATCGACTAACGCCGACGATGCGCGTGCAGATCGAAGAACGCCGATGACTCACGCACGCGGATCGACGAATGCAGACAACACGCGCGCGGATTGATGATCGCAGATGACGTATGCGCAGATCGACGATCGCCAACAATGTGCTCGTGGATCGACAAATGCCGACGTTGCGTGCAGATCGAAGAACATGGATGACGCGCGTGCGGATCGACGAACGCCGACGAAGCCTGCGCAGATTGACGATGGCCGACGATGCGCACGTGGATCGACGAACACCGACGACGCTCGCATGCTTATCGACGAACGCCAACGTCACGCGCGTGGATCGACGAACGCCGATGACTCACGCGCCCGGATCGACGAACGTGGACGATACGCGCGTGGATCGACGATCGCAGACGACCTACACACGGATCGACGATCGCCAACGACACACCCGCGGATCGACGAACGCCGACGTCACGTGTGGATCGAGAACGTGAATGACACGCGTGCGGATCGACGAAAGCCAAAGACGCATGTGTGGATCGACGTACGCCGAGTTGTGCACGCGGATCGACGAACGCCGACGACTCGCTCGCGCGGATGGACGAGGGCGGATGTATTGTGTGCGCGGATCGACGAATGCCGATGACGCGCACGAGCGGATCGACGAACGCCAACGTCGTGCATGCGTGGATCGACAAACGCCGATGACGCGCACGAGCGGATTGACGAACGCCGATGACGCGCGCGCGGGGATCGACGAACGCCGAAGAGGCGCACGAGCGGATCGACGAACGCCGACGTCATGCACGCAGATCGACGGACACTGACGATGCGCGAGCGCTTATTGACGAATGCCGACGATGCGCACGCAGATAGACGAACGCCGACGACGCTCGTGCGCTTATCGATGAACGCCGATGACGCGCGCGCGGATCGACGAACACCGATGACTCACGCACGCGGATCGATGAACGCCGATGACTCACGCGTGCGGATCGACGACCGCGGATGACACGCGCGCGGTTCGATGATCGCAGATGATGTATGCGCGGATCGATGATTGCCAATGACGCACCAGCGGATCTACGAACACCGACGATGCGCACGTGTGGATCGACGAATACGGGTGACGCGGGCGCGGATCGACGAACGCCAACGATGCGCGTGCGGATCGACGAATGCATATGACGCGTGCACGGATCGACGATCACCGACGACGCGCACGCGGATCGACGAAGGCCGACGACTCTCGCGCGCTTCTCAACAAACGGCAACGATGCGCACGCAGATCGACGAACGCCAATGATGCACGCGCAGATTGACGATCGCCGATGATGCGCACGTGCATCAAAGAATGCCGACGACGCTCGCGCGCGTATCAACGAACGCCGATGATGCACACGCAGATCGACGAACGCCAATGACTCACGCGTGCGCATGACGAACGCGGAAGACACACGTGCGGATTGACGATCGCGGACGACGTACGCACGTATCGATGATCAGCAACGATGTGCCCGCGGATCGACGAACGCCGACGTCGCGTGCGGATCGACAACAGAGACGATGCACGCATGGATCGATGAACGCCGACGATGCACTCACAAATCGATTGCTGACGACGTGCGCGCGGTTCGACGAAGCGGATGATGCGCGCGCGGATCGACGATCACCGACGTCGTGCACGTGGATCGACGAACGCCGATGACGCTCGCGTGCTTATTGATGAACACCGACGACGCGCACTCAGATCGACGAGCACCGACGACGCGCACGCAGAATGACGATTGCCGACGACGCGCATGCGCATCGAAGAAAGCCGACGACGCTCGCGCGCTTATCGACGAATGCCGACAATGCGCGCATGGATCAACGAACGCCGATGACTCACGTGCGCGGATCGATGAACGCGGACAACCCGTGCACGGATCGACGATCGCAGATGACGTACATGCGGATCGACGATTGCCAAAGACGTTCCTGCGGATCGATGAACACCGACGTAGCATGCGGATCGAAGAACGCGGATGACGCGCGCGTGAATCGATGAAAGCCGATGACACTCGCGCGTCGTTCGACGAACCCCGACGTCACGCACACGGATCGACAAACGCCGAAGACGCGCGCGCGCGGATCGACGAACGCCGACGAGGCACATGCGGATCGACAAATGCCAATGACTCACAGGCGCGGATCGACGAACGCGGAGGACACACACGCGGATCGACGATTGCAGACGACGTACGCGTGGATCGGCAATCGCCAACAACGCTCCCATGGATCGACGAACGCCGACGTTGCATGTCTATCGACGAATGCCGATGACTCACGGGCGCGGATCGACGAACACAGATGACATGTGCGCGGATCCACGAAAGCCGACTACACGCACGCAGATCGACAAACGCCGACGTCGCACACGCGGATCGACGAACGCCAACGACGCACGCGTGTGATTCGACCAATGCCGATGAAGCGCGTACGCGGATCGACGAACGCCAACAACACACGCACGGATCAATAGACGCCGATGGCGCACGCGTGCGGATCGACGAACGCCGACGACGCGCGCGTGGATCGACAAAGGCCGACGACGCGTGCGTGGATGGTTTAACGCTGACGATGCGCACACGGATCTACGAACGCCGATGACGTGCATGCGGATTCACGAACGCCGACAACGCGCGCGCGGATCGACGAACGCCGACTCACGCGCGCAGATCGACGAACGCAGACGACCCGCGCGTGGATCGACGAACGCAGACGAGGCACGTGCGGATCGATGATTGCTGATGATGCGCGCGCAGATCGACGAACGCCGACAACGCGCGCGCGCGGATCAACGAACACCGAATACGCACACGCGCTTATAGTCGAAAGTCGACGATGCGCGTGTGTGTATCGACGAATGCTGATGACGCTCGCGTTCTTATCGATGAATGCTGACGACGCGCACGAGCAGATTGACGAACACCGACGTCGTGCACGCGTGGATCGACGATCGCTGATGACACGCGAGCGCTTATCAACATACGCTGACGACATGCACGCACGTATTGACGAACGCCAATGGCAAACATGTGCTTATCGATGTACGTTAATGATGCGCACGCACGAATCAACGATCGCCGATGATGCACGCGTGGATCGAAGAACGACGATGACACTCGCGCGCTTATCGACGAATGCCGATGACGCGCGTGCGCGGATCGACGAACGCCCACGACGCACGCGCAGTTCGACGAACATGGACAATGCGCGCGCGGATCGACGATCACCGACGATACGCGTGTGGATTGACGATTGCCGACAACGCGCTCGCGGATCGATGAACGCCGACGACGCGCTCGCAGATCGACGAATGCCGACGACGCGCGCAGATCGACGACTGCCGATGACATGCGCGCTGTTCGACGAATGCAGATGACACGCGTGCGGATCGACGATCGCCGACGACACACGTGCGGATCGACGAACGCCGATGATGCTCACGCGCTTATCAACGAACGCCGACGACGCGCATGCAGATCGACGAACGCCGACGA
>PVHT020001258.1:3123-13623 GCA_004024745.2 Catagonus wagneri | reverse complement strand
GACGCCGCGCACGTGCGGATCGACGAACACCGACGACGTGCGCGCAGATCGACCATTGCCTACGACGCGCACGCGGATCGACGAACGCAGAAGACGCGCGCGCGGATCGACGATCGCCGACAACGCACACACGGATCGACGAACGCTGACGATACTCGCGCATGGATCGATGAACGCCGACGACGCGCGCGCGCGGATCGACGAATGCCGACGACGCACACGTGCGGATCGACGAACG
Organism: Catagonus wagneri; assembly: GCA_004024745.2. Taxonomy (NCBI): domain Eukaryota; kingdom Metazoa; phylum Chordata; class Mammalia; order Artiodactyla; family Tayassuidae; genus Catagonus; species Catagonus wagneri. Next base: position 13,385 of record PVHT020001258.1, on the reverse strand, counting down.
CCGATGATGCGCACGCGCGGATCGACGAACACTGATGATGTGCGAACAGATCAACGATTTCCTTCGACGTGCGCACAGATCGACGAACGCGGATGATGCGCGCGCGGATCGACGATCGCCGATGACGCACGAGCGGATCGACGAACGCCAATGACGCTCGCGCACTTATCGATGAACGCCGATGATGCGAACGCAGATAGACGAACGCCGACGACGTGCACGCAGATCGACGATCGCCGACGACGCGCACGCGGATCGACGAACGCCCATGACTCAAGCGTGCGGATCAACGAATGCGGACACGCGCGCAGATCGACGATCGCAGACGTCGCGTGCGGATCGACGAACGCGGACGACGCGCGCACGCATCGACTAACGCCAAAGATGCGCACGCGCGGATTGACGAACGCTGAAGACACGCGTGAGGATCGACGATCACCAACGACGCGCCCGCAGATCGAAGAACGCCGACGTCGCGTGCGGATCGACAAATGCAGATGACGCGCGCGCGGATTGACGAACGCCAAAGATGCGTGTGCGCGGATCGACGAACGCCGAAGATGCACGCGCACTTATAGATGAAAGTCGATGTCGCACGCGTGTGGATTTACGAACGCCGACGATGCTCGCGCGCTTATCGACGAAAGCCGACAACGCGCACGAGCGGATCGATGAACGCCGACGATGTGCGAGCGCTTATTGATGAATGCCGATGACACGCACGTGGATCGACGAACGCCGACGTCATGTGCCGATCGACGAACATGGATGACGCGCACGCAGATCAACGAACGTGGATGACGCGCGCGCGGATTGACGAAGGCTGACATCTCGCGCAAGGATCGACAAACGCCAACGACGCGCATGTGTGGATCGACGAACACCGACGACGCGCGCGCGCAGATCGACGAACGCCGATGACACACACGCGCGGATCGACGAGGGCTGACGACGCGCACGTGCAGATCGACGATCGCCGACGACGTGCGTGCGGATCGACGAACACCGACCTGACGCGCTCAGATCGACGAACACGGACGACGCATGAGCGTGGATCGACGAATGCCAATGACACGTGCTCAGTTCGACGAACACAAATGACACGCGTGTGTGTCGACGAACGTCGATGACGCACTCGCTGATCGACGATCGCCGACGACACGCGCTTCGGATCGACGATCGGCATCAACGCGTGTGCAGATTGACAAACGCCGACGATGCGTGCGTTCAGATTGACGAACACCGATGACGTGCGCGCGGATCGACGAACGCCGAAAATGCGTGCACACGGATCGACGAACGCCGACGATGCTCGTGCGGATAGACGATCGCCGACAATGCACGGCAGATCGAAGAATGCCGATGACTCACGCACGTGGATCGACGAACGCGGACGACGCACGCGTGGATCGATGAACGTGGACGAGGCGCACGTGGATCAACGATCGCCGATGACGCGCGTGTGGATTGATGAACGCCAACCTCACTCGTGTGCGGAAAGATGATCGCCGATGATGTGCGTGCGGATCGACGAACGCCAATGACGCTCGCACACTTATCGACGAACGCCGATGACGCTCACGCAGATTGACGATCGCTGACGACGCGCACGCAGATCGAAGAACGCCGACGACGCTCACGCGCTTATTGATGAATGCCGATGACGTGTGCGCGGATTGACAAACACCGATGACTCACATGCACGGATCGACGAACGCGGAGAACACGTGCGCGGATCGACGATCGCAGATGAAGTACGCGCGGATCGGTGATCACCAAAGATGCGCCCGCGGATCGTCGAACGCCGACGTCGTGCGCGGATCAACGAACGTGGATGACACGCGTGTGGATCGATGAAAGCAGACACATGCGTGGATCGACTAACGCCCACGAAGCGCGCACGCAGATCGACGAACACCGACGACGTGCGCACGCGGATCGATGAACACCGACGACACGCGCGCGCGGATGTGTGAATGCCGACGACGCACGCACAGACACATGAACGCCGATGAGGTGCGCGCGGATCGACGAACGCCAACGAGCCACGCGCGTGGATCGATGAACACGGACGACGCGTGTGCGCGGATCGACGAACGCCAACGACACACACTCAGGTCGACGAACGCGGATGACACTCGCGTGGATCGATGATCACCGACGATGACCGTGTGGATCGATGAACACCGACGACGCGCGCATGGATCGATGAACACTGAAAACCCGCGCACGGATCAATGAACACGGATGACGCGTGTGTGCGGATCGACGAATGCCAATGACGGGCACTCAGATCGAGAAATGCGAATGACATGCGCGCGGATCGACGATCGCCAACGATGCACGCGTGGATCGACAAACGCCGATGATGCTCGCACACTTATCAATGAACACTGATGACGCGCGCACGGATCGACGAACGCCGACGACTCACGCGCGCAGATCGACGAACGCGGGCGATGCACGTGCGGATCGATGAACGCAGACGAGGCAGGCTCGGATCGACGATTGCTGACGATGCGTGCGTGGATCGACGATTGCCGACGACGCGCGTGCGAATCGATGAACGCCAATGTCTCGCATGCGCGGATAGATGAACGCCGTCGACGCGCACGTGGATCGAGCAATGCCGATGATCTCGTGCGCAGATCGACGATCGCCGATGATGCACGTGCGGATCGACAAATGCCGAGGACGCTCGCACACATATCGACGAACGCCGACGACATGCGCACGGATCAACGAACGCCGATGACTCAAGTGCGTGGATCGACGAACGCGGATGACGCACGTGCAGATCGAAGAACGCCGATGTGCGTGCGGATCGATGAATGTGGAAGATTTGCACGCGGATCGATGAACGCCGACGTCACGCGTGCGGATAGACGAACGCTGACGATGCGCATGTGCGGATCGACGAACACCAACGTCGTGCGCGTGTGGATCGACGAACGCCTACGACCCGTGAGCACTTATCGACGAATGCTGATGACGCGCGTGCACGATTGACAAATGCCAAGGGCAGACACGTGCTTACTGATGAATGGTAATGAAGCCCGTGCGCGGATCGACGATCGCTGACGCCGTACGCACGGATCGAAGAACGCCCATGACGCACGCGTGGATCGACAATCGCCAAAGACACATGCGCGGATCGACGAAGGCGAAGACGCGCACACGGATCGACGAATGCCGACGACGCGCTTGCGGATCGATGATCACCGACGATGTGCGCGCAGATTGACGAACGCCGACGACGCGTACGCGGATCGACGAATGCCGACGACGCCCGCGCGGATCGACGAACGCCGACGACACGCGCGCATATTGACGAACGCTGATGACACGCACGTGGATTGATGAACGTTGACAATGCGCGCACGGATCGAGGATCACCGACGACACACACGCGGATCGACGATCGCCGACAACACATTCGCGGATCGACGAACGCCGACGACACGCACGCGCGGATCGAGGAACGCCGAAGACGCATGCGCGTGGATCGACGAACGCCACCGATGCGCACACGCGGATCAACGAACGCTGATGACGTGCGCACAGATTGACGATTGCCTACGACGTGCGTGTGGATCGACAAACGTGGATGACGCGCGCGCAGATCGACGATCGCTGACGTTGCACGCGCAGATCGCCGAATGCCAACGATGCTCGCGTGCTTATCGATGAACGCGGACGACGCGAACGCAGATCGACGAACGCCGACGACGCGCATGCAGATTGACGATCGCCAACGACACGCACGCGGATCGACGAACACCGACGACGCTCGTGCGCTTATCGACGAACGCCAATGACGCACACGCGGATCGACAAACGCCGATGACTCACGCGCGTGGATCGACGAACTCCGACGACGCGCATGCGCGGATCAACGAACGCTGATGACGCGCGCACATATCGACGATTGCCTACGACATGCGCGCGGATCGACGAACGCGGATGACGCGCGTGCGGATCGACGATCGCCGACGACGCACGCACGGATCGACAAATGCCAATGACCCTCGCGCGCTTATCGACAAACGCCGACGACGCAAATGCAGATTGACGATCGCCGACGACGCGCATGTGGATTGACGAACGCCGATGACGCTCGTGCGCTTATCGACGAACGCCGACGACGCACGCGTGGATCGACGAACGCCGATGACTCACGTGCACGGATCGACGAACGCGGACGACACGCGCACGGATCGACGATCGCAGACGACGTACGCGTGGATCGACGATCATGAACGACTTGCCCACGGATTGACAAATGCCGACGTCGCGTGTGGATCGACGAACATGGTTGACGCGCGCACGGAACGACGAACGCCGATGAGCGCGCACGGATAGACGAACGCCGAAGACGCACGCACGCTTGTAGACGAAAGTTGACATCGCGCACGTGTGGATCAACGAACGCCGACGACGCTCGCGTGCATACCGATGAAAGCCGACGACGTGCACGAGCGTATCAACGAACGCCAACATCGTGCGTGCGCGGATCGATGAACGCCGACAACGCGCAAGCGCTTATCGACGAATGCCGACGATGCGAGCGCGGATCGATGAGCCCCACGATGCACGCACGAATCGATGATCGCCGATGACCCACGCGCGGATCGATGATCACCGAAGACGAGCGCGGATCGAAAAACGCCGACGACATTCGCGCGCTTATCGAGAATGCCAATGACGCGTGCACGTGGATCGACGAACGCCCATGACGCACGCGCAGATCGACGATCGCCGACGACGCACGCGTGGATCGACGAAGGCGAAGACGTGCACGCGGATCAACGAACGCTGATGACGTGCTTGCGGATCGACGATCACTGACGATGTGCACGCAGATTGACGAACGCCGACGATGCCTGCGCGGATCGACGAACGCCGACGACGCCCACATGGATCGACGAACGCCGATGACGCGCGCGCGTATCGATGTATGCCGACGACGTGCGCACGGAACGATGAACGTGGACAATTCGCGTGTGGATCGACGATCGCTGACGACACACGCGCAGATCGACGATCGCCGATGACGCACTCGCAGATCACGAACCCCGATGTCGCGCGCGCGCGGATCGACGAATGCCGACGACGCACACGCGCGGATCGACGAACGGTGATGATGTGTGCGCAGATTGACGATTGCCTATGACATGCGCGCGGATCGACGACGTGGATGACGGGCGCGTGTATCGACGAACGCCAACGACGGTCACGCGCTAATCAATGAACGCCAACGATGCGAATGCAGATCGACGAACGCCGACGTCACGCATGTGCGGAACGACGAACGCCGACGACGCGCACGTGCGGATCGACGAACGCTGACGACGCGCGCACAGATCGACGATTGCCTATGACATGCGCGTGGATCGACGAAAGTGGATGATGCGTGCGCGGATCGACGATCGCCGAGGACGCACCCACGGATCGACGAACGCCAACGACGGTCACACGCTTATCGACGAACGCCGACGATGCGAACGCAGATCGACGAATGCCGATGGACGACGCGCGTGCAGATTGACGATCGCCGACAATGCGCATGTGGATCGATGAACGCCGACGATGCTCACGCGCTTATCGACGAATGCCAATGACGCACGCGCGGATCGACGAACGCCGATGACTCACACCCATGGATCGACGAACGCCGATGATGCGCACGTGCAGATATATGAACGCCGACGACACGCGCACGGATCGACAATCGCCGATGACACGCGCGCGGATCGACAATCGCCGACGACGCGCGCGCGGATCGACGATCGCCGATGACGCGCGCGCGGATCGACGATCACAGAAGACACGCGTGAGGATCGACGAACGCCAACTACGCCCGCGCGGATCGACGAATGCTGATGACGTGCGCGCGAATCGACGAACGTCAACGACGTGCACGCGGATGGGTGAACGCCGACAATGCGTGCTCAATTCAACGAACATGGACGACACGTGTGCGCGGATCGACGAACGCCAACGATGCGTGCTCAGATCAACGAACGCGGATGACACGCGCGTGGATCGATGAACGCCGACAACGCACATGCTGATCGACAATCGCCGACGACGCGCATTTCAGATCGACGATTGGTGACGACGCATGCACGGATCGACAAATGCCAATGACGCGTGCGCGGATCGATGAAGGTCGACGTCCCATGCGCACGGATCGACGAACGCCAACGACGCTTTTGCTCTTATCGACAAACACCGATGATGCACGTGCACGAATCAACGAACGCCGATGACGTGCGCGCTCGGATCGATGAACACCGATGACGTGTGTGTGGACGGACGAAAGATGACACGTGCGTGGATCGATGAATGCCGATGATGCGCACGTGCGCATCGAAGAACACCGCCGATGCACACACGCGGATCGACGAACGCTGATGACGTGCGTGCAGATCGACGATTGCCTACGATGTGCGTGTGGATCGACGAATGCGGATGACGCGCACGCGGATCGATGATCGCCGACGACGCACACACGGATCGATGAACGCCAACGACGCTCGCGAGCTTATCGATGAACGCGGATGACGCGAACACAGATCGATGAATGCCGACGACGCGCGTGCAGATTGACGATTGCCAATGACGCGCATGCGGATCGACGAACGCCGATGACGCTCGCGCGCTTATCGACGAACGCCGACGATGCACACGCGGATCGACGAACGCCGACGACGTGTGCATGCGGATCGACGAACGCCGACGACGCGCGCTCAGATCGACGAACATGGAGGACGCGTGTACGCGGATCGAAAAACGCCAATGACGCGCACTCAGATCGATGAACACGGATGACACGTGCGCGGATTGATGATCGCCGACGATGCACGCACGGATCGACGAACGCCGATGACACTCGCGCGCTTATCGATGAACGCCGACGACGCGCACGAGCGGATCGACGAACGCCGACGTGCGCACACGGATCGACGAACGCCGACAACGCGTGCGCGTGGATCGATGAACGCCAATGACGCGTGTGCTCGGATCGACGAACGCCGATGATGCGCATGAGCGGATCAACTTATGCCGAGGTCGCACGCGCGTGGATCGACGAACGCCAATGACACGCGCGCGCGGATCGACAAATGCCGACGACGCGCATGCGCGGATCGACGAACGCCGATGACGTGCACGTGCGGATCGACAAACGCCAACGACGCGTGCGTGCGAATCGACGAACGCCGACGTCGTGCACACGGATCGACGAACGCCGACAATGCGCGATCAGATCGACGAACGCCGATGACGCTCGCACACTAATTGACCAAAGCTGATGACACCCGCGCGGATCAACGAACGCCGATGACACGTGTGCACGGATCGACGAACGCCGACGTCGCACGTGCGGATCGATGAACGCCGACGACACGTGCTCAGATCGAAGAACACGGAGGAAGCGTGTGCACGGATCAACAAACGCCAACGACGCGCACTCAGATCAATGAACGCAGATGACACGCACGCGGATTGATGATCGCCGACGATGCATGCGCAGATCGATGAACGCTGATGACGCTCGCACACTTATTGATGAATGCTGATGACACGTGTGCACGGATCGACGAATGCTGACGACGCACGTGCGGATTGACGAACGCCGACGACACGTGCTCAGATTGACGAACACGGAGGATGCGTGTGCGCGGATCAACAAACGCCAATGATGTGCTCAGATCAATGAACGCAGATGACACGCACGCGGATTGACGATCGCCGACGATGCACGCACAGATCGATGAACGCTGATGATGCTCGCACACTTATCGACGAACGCCGACGACGCACGCGCGGATCAATGAACGCCGATGACTCACGCGCGCGGATCAATGAACGCGGACGACGCACGTGTGGATCGACAAATGCAGACGAGGCACGTGCGGATCAACGATTGCTGATGACGCGCGCATGGATCGACATCGCCGATGACGTGCACGTGGATCGATCAACACCAACGTCGCGTGTGCACGGATAGATGAACGCCGACGACGCGTGCGCGGATCGATGAACGCCAATGTCGCACGCAGATCGACGAACACGGATGACACACGTGCGGATCGATGAACGCCATCGACGCGCGTGAGAATTGAATGCCGACGTCGCACGTACGGATCGACTAATGCCGACGATGCATGCGCTTATCGACGAACGCCGACGAAGCGCGCGCAGGTATCGATGAACGCCGACGACGCACACAAGCAGATCGAAGAAAGCCGACGTCGTGCACGCGTGGATCGACGAACGCCGATGACACGCGTGCACTTATCGACGAACGCTGATGACGCACGCGTGCGTATTGATGAACGCTAATGACGCGTGCGTACGGATCAACGATAGCTGATGACACGCGTGCGGATCGAAGAACGCCGATGACACTTGCACGCTTATCGACGAACACTGATGACGCACGCGCGCGTATCGATGAACGCTAATGATGCGCACGCGCGGATCGATGATAGCTGATGACGTGTGTGCGGATCAAAGAACGCTGATGACACTCACGCGCTTATCGACGAACGCTGATGACGTGCGCGCGTGGATCGATGAATGCCCATGACGCACGTGCGGATCGACAATCGCCGACGACGCACACGCGGAACGACGAGGCGAAGACGTGCACACAGATCGACAAATGCCGATGACGAGCGTGTGGATCGACGATAACCAACGACGCGCGCGCAGATATACGAACGCCGACGTCATGCACGCGCAGATTGATGAACGCCGACGATGCGTACGCGGATTGACGAACGCCCACGTTGCCTGCACGGATCAACTGTGTTTGGTGTGTGCTTTTTGTGTTTTTCTGTGCTGTTTTGTGATGGGATGTGTGTGTGTTGTGTGAGTTTTTGAGGAAGGCCCGTGTTTGTGTTGTGCTGTAATTTTCGTGCTTTGCATTTGTGTCGTTTTGAGTGTGTTGTGTGTGTGTTTGTGTGTGTCTTGCGTTGTTCTGTTATAGATTTCTGTGTTGTGTGTGCGTTGTGTTTGTTTGCTGTGTGTGTGCTGTTTTGTGTTTGTTGTGTCTGTGTGTTTGTGTGTCCTGTGTGATTTTTGTGTGTTGTGTTGTGTGTGTTAGCTGTGTGTGTGTTGTGTGTTTTTGTGTGAGTTTTGTGAAAGTTTTCTCTGTTGTGCGTTTTCTGTGTGTTTCCTGTGTCTATTTTGAGTTTAGTGCATTTTTTTTGTTTTTTGTGTGCGAGTTTGTGTGCATTTCGTGTTGTTCTGTGATAGTTTTCTGTGAGTTTTGTGTGTGTTGTGTTTGTGTGTTTTGTGTAGGTGTATTGTTTGTGTTATGTTGTTTGAGTTTATGTTTTGGGTTGTGTGTTTCTTACTGTGTGTAGCTGTGTGTGTGTAATGTGTTTCTTGTGTGTGTGTGTTTGTGTGTGTGTTGTTGAGTGTGTCATGTTTGTGTGTTCAGTGTGTTTTGTGCTGTTGTGTGTTTTTTTGTGAATCCTTTTCTGTGTGGTGTGCGTTGTGTGTGTGTGTGCTTTTTGGGTGTAGTGACTGTGTGTTTGGTGTGTGCTTTTTGTGTATATCTGTGCTGTTTTGTGATGGGTTTTGTGCGTGTTGTGTGAGTTTTTGAGGAAGGCCCGTGTTTGCGTTGTGCTGTAATTTTCGTGCTTTGCGTTTGTGTTGTTTTGAGTGTGTTGTGTGTGTGTTTGTGTGTGTCTTGTGTTGTTGTGTTATAGATTTCTGTGTTGTGTGTGCGTTGTGTTTGTTTGCTGTGTGTTTGCTGTTTTTGTGTTTGTTGTGCCTGTGTGTTTGTGTGTCCTGTGTGATTTTTGTTTGTTGTGTTGCGTGTGTTTGCTGTGTGTGTGTTGTGTGTTTTTGTGTGAGTTTTGTGAAAGCTTTCTGAGTTGTGCGTTTTCTGTGTGTTTCCTGTGTCTATGTTGAGTTTAGTGCCTTTATTTTTGTGTTGTGTGTGTGTGCTTGTGCGTGTTTTGTGTTGCTCTGTGTTAGTTTTCTGTGTGTTTTGTGTGCCTTTTTTGGGTGTTGTGTGTGTGTGCGTTTGTGTGTCTCGTGTTGTTTTGTGTTAGTTTTCTGTGTGTTTTGTGTACGTTGTGATTGTGTGTTGTGTGTTTGTGTTTGGTTTTGGTGTTTGTGGTGTCTGTGTGTTTGTTTACCATTTGCGTGTGTGCTGCGTTGTGTGTGTTTGCTGTGTGTTTGTGTTGGGTGTTTGTGTGTGTCTTTTTTTTTTTTTTTTTTGCCTTTTGTCATTTTATGGC
>PVHT020001226.1:220192-235145 GCA_004024745.2 Catagonus wagneri | reverse complement strand
ACTTTCTGAGCAGCACACGCCTGGCCTTTGGGGGCCTCCTGGTCTCTGGGACCTCACAGGCCGTGGCGGGGGGCTGCTGGAGCCCGAGTTCTCTGGGACATAGTCCCTGCTGCTGTGCGTCGGCTGAGCGAGTCAAGTTTGGTCGTTTTGTCTGTCCCCTGTGCCAGGCCAGGCTCCACAGCCCCACCGGGTCCCCAGAGCAGGGCGGGCACCTCCTGGACCCGAGCCCGGTCACTGGAAAGACTGAGCGTGTCCAAGGCAGGTGGTGACAAAGCGCTCAGGTGTCACTTCTCGGTGACGGGAGTGCTTTCCAGACCTGAGTGCAGGGTTCAGGTGGGCGCGGTCAAGGCCCGGCGGCTCCAGATGGACAGGGCGCCAAGGAGCAGCTCTGGGCAGCGGTGCCCTGCAACTTCCCGGGTGGCTCCCCGTGCAGCCCCGCCCCCGCCCCAGCACAGGGCTGCGCTGACGTCCCCCTGGAAGGACGGTCGAAAAAGACAAGCTCAGAGTGACAGACAGATGGCGTTAGCCACCACGAATGGCAGCCGGCTGGGATTAGGGCAAGCCCAGGTCGGCTGAGGAGGCCCACAGGGCCTGGGGTCGGCCGGGAGCCAGAGCTGACCACGAGCAGGGCGGGGGCCGGGGCAGGTCCCCGACTGGAGGAGAGGGGGCCCCGTGGGATCCAGACGGGAAGGTGGGCCTGCCCCCCCCAGGTGGGGGGTTCCGGGCCGTGGAGCTCCCCTGGATCTGAGCGACCCCCCACCAGCTTCGAGACGAGGAGCCCGGGGGCCGCACGCCTGGGAGCTCCGTGTCACGGGGCTGCTTTTAAACGAGAATTATGACCAAGGGCACAGTGACCTTGAGTCTCTTCCTTCTCTCGCGACCTAGGGTTCAGCCCGAGCAGGCCCTGCTCTTCCTGCAGCTCCAGCCACACTGGTGATGGCAACGCCCAGGAAGCCCAGGGGACCCCACGGTGGACACACCTGAATCCCCTGGGAAAGTAGGGTTTGTGTTTTCCGGGGGAGGGGTGCTCTCTGGCCTCTAGGAGGTCTCACACGGCCTCCCACGCAGGTCCCAGGCACACAGGGGGCTGCCCGCTGGCGCTAGAGCCAAGCGGTGGGCATCTCCTCCAGGCCGGCCTCCACGTGGCTCCCGAGGTCGGCGCAAAGCCGCTCGCCATCCAGCTCCCTTGAGGGACCAGGTCGCACCGGCAGGGCCTGCCCGCTGCTCCGGCCGGGTGACTTTCCGCCTCCGCGTGCACACGGGGACGCCGCTGCCGCACTCCTGAGCTGGGGCCGCAGCGCTCACGCCTCCCCCGCTGCAGAGAAGGGCTCTGGGCTGGCCCTGGGCTGGGTCCTAGCCCACCCCCGCCTTGGCAGCCCCTGCCCCGGAGGCCAGGGCCGGCAGCTCCTTGCAGAAGAAAGCAGGCGACGAACTGGAGGATGATAGGCAAAGTCTAGTCCCACCGGCCTGCAGTTGACAAGAGCGCACAGGCCGGGGCAGGACCCGTGGGGGCCGGGGGCTCAGCACTGAGACCTGTGAGTGGACCTCTGGGGGTGTGCGCCAAGGCGACAGAGGAGGGTGTCAGCAATCGACATGTCACCGCGTGTCACCGCCATAGCCAGAGATCCCGGACGCCCCCAATACACACAGGGGCGCGGCCTTGGCCTCTGGAAACACTAGTGCGGATGGACGGCTCCCCAGGCCCAGGAGCGCATCCCACTCTGTGCGCAGGGTTTTGATTCTGCTCGCGGGGCCCCTCGTGCCATGATCTCGCCATCCCCCGGGGTCAGCAGCCAGGCCACCATCTTGGGTCGCCGGCCCATCCACGGTCACCCCGGACAGGCATCGTCACCACATACCTTACTGAGCCTGTGCCCGGCCCGTTTCCAAAGCGTTACATGGTGAGAAAACACGACGAGCAAACGGGGAGAAAGCCTATGAGGATTCACCAGGCAGGACAGGGCGGGCCCACCTGGCGACAGCGCGGCGGGCGGCACCGCGGAGGTCCCTGGCGCTCGGCCGGGATGGTGGCAGCAGGGGCGCGCTCCCCTCCCCCTCATCTCACGCACCTGTTCCCCTGCATTTAAAACGGGCCGGAGCTCAGGGAAGGCGGGGCCCGCTCTGGTTAAGCAGCCAAAGGCACTCTGCCGCCTTAACGCGGGCTCAGAGCATCAATTATGAGATTAGTATTATTACTGATTTTATTATGGGGGAAAACTCAACAGCCAGCTTGGCCCGAGGCCAAGAGACAAGGTGAGGAGGCAGTTGGATGGGGGGCGGGGGGGCGGGAGCCGCTTGGGGTTGGAGGCATGGGGGGGCGAGCTGGAGACCCCCCCAGGCCCGGCTCCGAGCCTCTGCTCTGTGCACCCGAGACACAGAGAGGGGCACACTCGCCCCTTAGACACTCAGGACGCACCACGTGGAGCCCGGCCCTGTCTCCTTAGAAGGAGGTCACGGCAGGGACCTGCCAAGCGGGCTCTGACTGCACTGAACCTTCTGGAGCCACGTGCAGCTCTAGAGCCGTAACAAGTAAGATCTCCAAGGCTCCAAAGGTGCAGAGTCTGAGCTGGGGCTGACGGTGCCTTGAGCAGAACTCAAAGCAAGGACCCAGTGATTTTTTGATTGTTTCCCAGGCACCAGGGACACTCTGCTCCAGGACGCCTCAGGTCGGGGGGAGGACACAGTTGTCCCTGCATCCTTTTGACGTGGATTGCCACCCTGCCAGAAGCAAAGCACTTCCTTCACCTGCCCCCACGGCCCCAGCCCCACGCCTCCCGCTGGGGCTCCCAGTGCCCAGGGCAGCCTCACTCACATCGGGAACCCGGCACCGCTGCCCCACAGCCCCTCCCGGCCCAGCACGCCCTCTCCTGCTGGTCTGAAGACGGCTCCAGCCTGAACCCCCCAAACCACAGACCCACGGCCCCTCCATCGCAGGTCTGGGGCCATGGGGGTGCCGGCCCCCGACTTTAGCAGGAGGCAGTGTCCAGAACAGAACCCCGGGCTCCCTGATTCACAGCCCCCCTCCTTTAAATTGAAACCGCATAACTCGCGGGGACCCTGATTCTCAAACTAGGGGACCCACGTTTAGTCGGTTAAGTGGGTAAATCAGACCCACCCCTAATTACACAGACGTGAGCACGTGGGTCAGAAAGCACAGGAAAGAGCACTGCCGGGGCAGACGGCGCATCAAGAGTGTCAGGGAGGAGGGCCTGCTGTCACAGCCCAGCCACGCGCCTTCCCCAGGGCCAGCTGCACACGCGTGCCCGGAGCTGAGGCTGAGGCCAGCCCGCAGGGAGGCACATGGGCCCAGCAGAGGTGACCCTGGATGGAGGGCGTGGGAGACAAAGGGGCCATGTGAAACCGGCACCTTGCGGAAGGGACCCACCCATGGCCTCACGCAGGTGCCCGGCCCTGGTGGCCCTGCGGCTAGGCCTCGACTGGGCAGTGGCCTGGACCGTCCAGCTCTGGGGCCAGCCCTGACCTCTCCGGCTGTAGGTTTGGGTCCCGGGGGTAGAGGACCTGGAGAGCCACGGACGGGAGGGCCACGCCAGGGATCAGGGGTCAGATCCCAGCCTAGAGAGGGCGTGTGCCCGCCACCAAGGGCTCAGAATCTGCGGGCTGGTCCCTGCAGGCTGCGGCTCATGACACGTGACATCAAGGCGGCCCTTAGCCCGGCTGGCGCTCCCCGTGCAGCTGGCCTCCACAGGCAGAGTCCCAGAGCCCTGGCCAAGCCGGGCAGCTGGTCCCCCCACTGTGACCCTGCCTGGCTCCGCTTCACAGGGGACCCGTCAGGAAGCCGGGGAGGGGGCTGAACTTGGGACAATCGGGGAGGGGTCACACCTGCAGACAGATCATCCTCACGGCTCAGAGCACGGTGCCCGGGTGCCTTCTCCCAGCCTAGACTCGCGAGCCTCTCTGGTCTCCACCTGGCGCTGAAAGTCAGCCGTCACCCTGGCTGTCCCCACCCACGTAACTGACACAGAATTACGGCTTGTCCAGCAAAGCCACAGGTCTTCCCACGAAATCCTCCTAGAATCCAGGCGCCCTTCTGCCCTGGGCCACGCCCTCTCCTATCCGGGGACCCCTCCCAGCCCCAGGCCACATCCTCTTCCCAAGCAGGACACTGGCTGAGCTGGGTCGTCCCCTCCCTCCCCACCCTGCAGCCCGGCAGCCTCTGGAGCCTTCTACCAGCGGTGACAGGGCCCCCGCCCCCGGGCCTGTCCCCAGTCACCTGTAAGTCCGCGGCTCGGGGAAGGAGGGCAAGCCCCTCGGCGCACCAGCTCTGGGAGAGGCCCCCCTTCAGAGGCGCCAGCCCGGTGGCCCTTCTGGGAGCTGCCTGGCTGGGTCTCCAGGAGCGCGGCTTTCTAATCTGGATAAGAGCAGGTGGAGGGAGCTGTAATGAAGAGGAAGTGAGTAGGGCTGTGACGACCCGACGGACCGGCCTCCCAGGGCCTTCCCGAGCCCAGATCACAGCCTCTCCAGTTAAGTCCCCCGCGGCCCCACAGCAGCCTTTACATCGAGTCAGCAGCCCGGCCCTCAGGCCCCACGGAGCCGCTTCCCGCGCCCGGGCTCCCCCAGGCCGCACAGACCTGCAGGCTGGGCTGCAGCGGCACCAGGTGACCTCAGCTAGCGGGAGCCCCCACGTGGCTGTCGGGACCTCCCCCTGCTGTCACCGGCACGGCCCTCAATCCGCTGAGGACAGGGCGGTGCCCAGAGGCAGGATGCTCGTCCTTGAGACGTGAGGTCGCAGAGCCAGCTGCCAACTCAGCCTGGAGACGAGAACGCAGGGACCACCAGGGGCCCCCGAAACGCCCTCTGCAGCCAGCACCTGGGGAGACAGACGCCTCCGGCTGAGCAACAGCTGTTTGTGGCAGGTTCTGGGCCCTGACCTTGTGTGTGGGGGGGTGACCATGACCGTGTGGGTCTGTGCTCTGCCCCGGAGAAGGCTGGACGGGGACGCCAGGTCCCCCAGGACACACAGGCCCAGAGCTGCCCCTCCACCTGGCCAGCGTCACCCGGCTCCCCAGCCCCTGGCCCCTGGGGTCCCCTGGGACCTGCTGTCAGATCCCCGCCCTCCTTGGCTCTGCCCCACCTACTCAGGTCCCCACAGGTCCCACCCTGCTCACGCCCACGGGCCCCCATCCAAGGGACACTTCCGGTGGTGCACCGGGGTGCCTTTCTCCAGCTGGGAGGTGACGAGGACAGTAAGAATGCTGTCTAGACCCCGTGTCAGCTGCCACCCCCCCAAAATCTCACAGAGGAGCACGCGCTGCAGGGTCCAGGTTGGGCGGCTCCCCCGCGGGAGGCCCTATGACCGCCCCACCAGGAGGGGACTCTCTGAGCCCGGACCCCAGTGGCCTGGCCTCCCCATCAGGGGCCCTGAGCTCCCTCCCGGTTGAGCGCCCTGGGGACCCCAGGCGGGTCCCTCCTCCACGTCCTGCTCAGCACACTGGGTCATGCAGAGCCTGACCCCTTCACCCCACGTTCCCTGGGACCCTCCCTGTGGGGCCGTGTGAGTCACAGGCCTGGACAGTCAAAGCCTGCCCCCCGCTCTGCAGAACCAGTCCAGAACCGCAGGCGGCGACTTCATTCAGGCCCACCTCTGCCCGGGGCCGCAGGGCCAGACTCCCGGAGGCCGAGTCCCGTCCTCGGGGTCCCAGGAGGCGGACGCCAAGCCACTGCGGCCATCGAGTCAGGCAGAGCCCCTGAGCCCACTGCCCCGACCAGGGAACTCTCCAGGCTCTGCCAGCACCCAGTGCAGGGTTAACCCCCCGACCCCGTCTGGGGCATAACCGCTCCCCCGAAAGTCACCACCTTGTCCAAGTGGGGAGGAAGCAGCCGGTGGTGGCCTCCCTGTCCACTCGGCAAGCCAGAAGGACGAGACGATGGCCCCTCTGCTCCGAGCCGGCCACCTCCGCCCACAGCAGCTGCCCGCAGAAGGGAGTGGACCCCGAGGGGCGAGAGTGACAAGAGGATGCGCATCGCTGCCCTCTGCCAGGGGCCTCCCTCCTAACAGCAGCCACTGGCAGGTGCAGGTAACAGGCAGCGAGACCCAGGCCTGGGGAAGGGTCGCAGAGGCCCCAAGACGGCCCCACACCTGGAACCTCCCCGGCTGGGGAGCATCGGCGCACCAGCAGAGACGAGAGCAAGGATCCGCAGTGGCAGGTGGCCTGGGCGCCCCATCATCGCACGGCCCCCGAGGAAGGGGCGCCTGAGCAGGCGGGGAGGCAGTGACACGCGGGCTGGCGGGCGCCATGCAGGTGGGGAAGGGGCCCCGAGCCCCGGAACTGGGGCTAAGGGAGCAGATTCCGCGCTGGGCCTCCAGGAGGAACCAGATCTGCCGGCAACTTGATTCGGTTCAGGGAGCCCCGCTCGGCCTGTGAGCTGCGGGACCGCGGGGCAGACGGCCGTTGTGCTAAACCGGGCGGTTTCCTCTCTCAGCGGCCACAGCAATCACGCCCTGGCCGGTGGCCACACTGTCATCACGAGACCCGGGCCGGATGCCAGCGACCGCTGAGGCTGGTCGGGGTGGGGACGGCTGGCTGGCCCAGCCCGAGGGGCCCCGTGTGGGCGGTGGGGGGTGCAGAGGGCAGTGAAGGGGAGGGACAGAGGGCCGGCCTCGAGAACCTTCCAGGCTCCTCGCACATTGCAGAGTCCACCCCAAAGAGGCCCCCGACCACCCTGGGCCACATGCTGGGTGTCCACCTCTGACGAGCCCCTGAGCCTCCCCGACCCTGCTGGTGAGGGGCGACCGCTCAGAAGCCACGGCCGAGGCAGGGGTCTGAGAACACAGGCTCCGCACGGAAGGTCAATTACGGTGATGACAGAGTTTGGGTACAAGTGACTGTCCGGGGCAGTGTGGCTGGCTGGCCCCGCAGCCCCCGGGCCCTGCAGCCCCGGCCCCGCCAGGAAGGACACAATTCTGAGTCTCGGAGAGGCCTGGGGCCTGACCGCCTGGGTGGGAGCTGGGGGCGGACAGGCCGCACGCAGACTGGAACACTGGCGGCTGTCTACACCGAGTCGCTGCACCAGCTCAGGGACACCCCAGCCACACGCCGAGGACCCTGAAGGAGCGAGGCTCCCCCCGGGCCTCTCAGCGTGGGACTGGGGGAGGCTCCCCACCCGGAGCAGCTGTCACCCAGGTCCCCTGGCGCAGTCCCGTCCATCTGCTCGCTTGGGCGGGGCGATGAGGTCGGAGGGTCTGTGATCTGCGGTGCTTCGTCTGGCTGCGGCACCCAGGCACCCAGCATGCTCACAGGGACCTGCCAGGCAAGGGGCTCAGGGACAGCAGGCCCGTGTTCTGGGCTGCGTTGGGGCTGCAGGCCTGGAGTCAGAGGAACGGGCTCCCTTCTCGCTGCAGGAGGCCCAGAAAGGTGGGGGGGGTGCACCCAGCTCTGCCCATACGGAGGACACGGGTGACAGGCTGGGGCTGCCCACGGAGCCACACGCCTGTGCTGGTCGCAGCTCCTGCCTGGGACAGCAGGTCACCAGCTCCACCCCGGCCCGGCCGGCAGAGGCGCCAGGACCCCAGAGGTCGCCAAGGGCAGGTCCCCAGGCCTCATCCACAGCAGCCAGGCTCCCGTGACCTTCGGGAGTGGCTGGGCCTTGGGGAGCCCTGTGGGGGAGCGGAGCTGCATGGCCAGGTCGCACCCTCCCTGCAAGTCCCTGCAGGGCCCAGGCCGCCAGCTGGAGGCCGCTGTGGTGGCTGGCCGCACTGCGGTGCCCTGCCTCTGGCCAGGGCGGGCTCCTTTTGGCCGGTCCTTGGGCCTGGCCATCTGGCTTCGGGGAGAGAAGCGGAGGAGCGGGGTCCCCTCCGAGACGGCACTTGCTGCCGCATCCTGGGAGCTGCGTCCGGGAGAGGCTTGGGCAGATGGGGCGCCGGCCCAGGCCCCGGTCCTCTGCCAATGTACAGGCCTTCATGGAGGGACAGCGAGGGGACAGAACACTTTTACTGTTCTCCCTGAGGCAGGAGCGCTGCCCTGAAACGCCCGTTATTAAGCGCCTGGCCCGTCCAGCTGGCTTGCTGTCAGTTATTCCCGCTGATGCGCCTGTTAATGAGGCGAGTACGGCTGGCGGGTCCCGGCGGCCCCCGGGCCCCGCGAAGTTGGCACAGCATTGTCAGCGCGGGGCAATTAGGCCGCCGTTTACGACTTTGCAAAGGTCAATAAAAGGCAGGCCAGCATCACTGCTGTGGCGACAGAGCAGCCCGCGCCCGGTTGGCTCGCACCCGAGCCCCCAGAGGGCTGGCGGCTCCTCGCCTCGGGGCCCTGCCCGCAGCCACGGCGCCCTATGCAGGGCAAAGCCAGGGCCCGAAGACAGCACTGGACAAAGAGGGACAGCGGCTTCCCTCGGCTTAGAAGGAGCCCAGCTCAGTCCTGCCGGCTGAGCCCCTGCTGGGGACTCTGGACTCTGCTGTGTCATCAGCACAGGGAAGTCCTTGGCTCGTCCTCCTGGCTCCGGCCGCCACCCACCCCACCCTGGGCGAGCTGGCTGTGGGCGCGTCTGGCCTCTGCTGGCCCCACTGTCCACACTGCAGACAGGATGCCCTGGGGTTC
The DNA here is from genome assembly GCA_004024745.2 of Catagonus wagneri. Classification (NCBI taxonomy): domain Eukaryota; kingdom Metazoa; phylum Chordata; class Mammalia; order Artiodactyla; family Tayassuidae; genus Catagonus; species Catagonus wagneri. Next base: position 226,590 of record PVHT020001226.1, on the reverse strand, counting down.
CCCAGGCACCTGAGCCGAGGGGTCACAGGGTTACACGGGTGTGTCCTGGGCAGGGTGAGGAGCCCATATGGGGCCAGATCAGAGCAGCACTGGCGAGTCAGGGCCCAGCTGCCCAGCCTGTCAGGGACACTGCCAGCCCAGTTCTCGCTCCTGTGACCCAGGATCCTGGATAAGCCAGGCTTTAGAAACATCTACTGTCAACAGACACGATTAGGAGAAGGAAGGGGGAGCCACGGAAGGGAGAGAATGCTTGCAAATGGCACATCCAACACGGGGCTTGTATCAAAATACGCACAGACGCTGAAAACTGCACAGGAAGGAAACAGGAGTTTCCGTTGTGGCTCAGTGGTTAACAAATCCGACTAGGAACCATGAGGTTGCGGGTTCGATCCCTGGCCTCGCTCAGTGGGTTAAGGATCCGGCATTGCCATGAGCTGTGGTGTAGGTTGCAGACACGGCTCAGATCCCACGTTGCTGTGGCTGTGGTGTAGGCCGGCAGCTACAGCTCCTGTTAGACCCCTAGCCTGGGAACCTCCATATGCCGTGGGTGCGGCTCTAGATAAGGCAAAAAAAAAAAAGACAAAAAAAAAAAAAACCTCCACAGTAAGGAAACAAACAACCCAGCTGAAAAACGGGAAAATGGTCTGAGCAGAACCTCCCCACTAAACGGCAAAGGAAGACACTCAGGATTACTTGCCCTTGGGAAATTTCAAATTCAAACAACACGAGATGCCACTCCACATCTATGAGAAAAGCCCAAATCCAGCCCTGACGTCACCGAATGCCGGCGAGGACGTGGAGCCACCGGAACGCTCCTTCTTGGCATCAGGGGCTTAAAAGTGGTCAGAACAGGATTTGTCAGCTGCTTACACAACCAGACCTGCTCTTAGCTTAAGAGCCAGCACTCAAGCTCCGAGGTGTTTACACTTACTGCTTTGAAAACCTGCGTCCACACACAAAACACCACACGTGAATGTTTACAGTAGCTTTTTGCTCATAATCGCCCCCAAACGAAAGCGACCCAACTACCCTTTCGCAGTGAGTAAGCAAACTAAGCGCGGTCCATCCAGAGAATGCGACGTTATCCGGCACTAAAAAGACACGAGCTGTTGAGCTCAAAACGACACGGAGGAACCTTAAATGCATATGAGCGAGCAAAAGAAGCCAGTGTGAGCAGCCTGCCTGCTGTAGGGCTTCAACTGTAGGGCGTTCTGGAAAAGACAACACCCACGGAGACCAGTGGCCGCCATGGGGTTTGGAGAGAAGAGGATGGGGCACAGGACGGGGGGAGCAGGGGGCTCCAGCTGCAGAACCGTCTGGACGGCATGGTGAAGGACAGCAGCGGCAGGCCACTTGTCAGGACGCACATCGCCTTACGACACAGAGGGACCCGTACTGGACACGAACTCCAAGAAAAGCCCCCAGGAGGCCAGGGGCTCCCACACGGGCATTCGGATGGCGTCCAGAGCCTCTGGTCTGTTGGGAATACAGGAGCCCATCTCAGCGGAGGGGCTGGGGAGGGTGCTGCCCTCGTCACCACGGAAACAGCGGAGTCTGTGGGACCAAAGGCACACGGGGGAGGCACAGCTCTGTCCCCAGCAGGTGGAGTCGTGGGAGACATAGGACAGTGACGCTGCCTCCCACGGAGCCCTGAGCCAACAGTTACACGTCGGTGGACGGCTCAGCCAGGTCCTTGGGGTTGCCCCGGGAGGAGGTGAGGTCCACAGGGGACGGTCCCAGTGCTGATGGCTCCCTGGACACGTCTGGCCTCAGGCAGGGGCAGGTGGTGATACACAGACATGCACACACACAGGGGAGCGCACACAGGTGGTTCCCGGCTCCCTCAGAGGGCCCAGTGGCATCAAGGGTGCCCAGAACCCTGCTGCAGGTCTCCAACGTCACCGTCCCCTGGAGGAACCAGGGCTCCTTGGAGCAATGGCCCATTTTAGGACTGGGTAGAAAGGTACAGTCTGGAGCCTCTTCGGTGCCAAGAAGGAAGGAGCCGCTCACAAAACAAACAAGATGACGGCGTGGGGCGGGTGTGTCAAAGGCACAGAGCTGGGCAGGTGAGTGACCAGATAAATGACAGGGCTGTCCCTCAGAGTGCAGGAGGCCGTGTGTCCGAGTCGGCACTCGAGGTGACCGGGCAGTCAGCACGGGCAGCAGCGCGCATCTCTGCTGAGAAGCCCGGTCCCGAATGCAGGCGCACCGCCATCCTTGGGGGCGGGCTCGAACCCCCGCTTCCAGGTCCTGGGCTGCACGGCGTGACTTCCTCCCAAGGGCCCAGGCCAGGAGGAAAAAAGGAGGAGCGTCAGAGGGAGAAGCCTGATAAGGCTCCTGAGCCAGGGGACCCCCGGCAGTGGCACAGGGCTCAGCCACAGCGGTGGCACGAGCCGGATGTGATGGGAGAAGACTGTCCCCTGCCCTCCCCCGAAATCCACAGCCCCAGTCTGACCACGAGGGAAATGCCAGACGGGACCTGACAGGCCCTTCTGGAAAGCACCTGACTAATCCCCCGAGCCCGAAAGGTCGGCGGGAACAAGGGGCGTCCGAGGAGCTGCCAGCCGAGAGGAGCCCAGGCGACAGGGCGTCTGGGACGCAGGATTCTAGGAAAAGGACAGTGGACCAAAATTACGGCAGTCGGAGCACATGTGGGTCTGTCAGTGACGACGACATCACAATACGGGTTCCTTCCCCGTGACAAACGCCCGACTAGGGCGCTAACGGCACAGCAGAGCCCGCACAAGGTAAATGGGGACTTTCCGAACCACCGCCACAATTCTTCTGTAAACCTACAGCTTTTCCAAAAAAGCAAAAACAAAAGCAAAAACAGGAGTTCCCACTGTGGCTCAGCGGGTTAAGCACCCGACTAGTATCCACGAGGATGGGGGTTCGATTCCTGGCCTCACTCGGTGGGTTAAGGATCCAGTGTTGCCATGAGCTGCGGTGTAGATCACAGATGCGGCTCGGATCCCACGTTGCTGTGGCTGTGGTGTCGGCTGGCAGCTGTAGCTCCGATTTGACTCCTGGCCTGGGAACCTCCATAAAAAGCAAAAAGGAAGGGAGGGAGGGAGGAGAAAGAGAGAGAGAAAGAAAGTGAGTTCTGGAAACAGCCAAGGAAATTATGCCCCTGTAGTGTGCCTGCCAGGAGCCTGGATGCTCTCGGAGGCCAGCACTTGAGGCAGGAAGTGGGTGGCACTGGCCCTGCGAGCCTGCCCCCTCACCTGTCACCAGGCTTCCTGAGAAGCCGAGGAGCCCCAGGAACTCGGGGTCAGCCTTGTGCTCGGCAGGGACAACCTTGTTCCCTTCACCCGGCCACCCCCAAGACGTGGCTCACGTACCTTCTGGCCACGGCTGCCCTGGGACACACCCCACGGCTAAGTGGGGGTCACAGGCCACCAAGGAGCTGGTGACAACGTGCGAATCATCAGCTCGCACGCTGGGGATCAGGGCTTCTGTCCACGTCAAAGTGGACAAGGCACTACCCGGGGGTGGGCTCGCCTTCGCTGGGGGCTGCAGAGATTCGTCTGCAGATCAGACCCGCGCCTCAAACCCACCCAGTCGCTGTACTCAACAGAGTAGACTGAGTCCCCGAGGGCCCGGAACTGAGTGTGCACCCACAGGGCTCCCCATCGCCCAGTTCAGACACGTCACCCGACATGCTGCATCAGCCGGGGCAGGACACCTCTCTGCAGAGCGCCAGAGGCCACCTGGGCTGACCCCGCAGCGTTGCTGTCTATCCTGCATTCACGCCGCCTCCTCCAGGAAGCCTCGCACGACTGCGCCCTCCCCAAACATTCACAGCCCTGCGCCTGGGCTCGCAGTCACGCCCTCCTGGCCCAAACTCAGCTCACGTTTCCCCAGCTCTTCACCAGACCTTGGCCTTGACCTGCTGAGCCCAGTTTGGGCAAAGAAGCCTGATGAGCCAGTGGATCTGGCATCCACCCACTCCTGGCAGCTAAGTGGGTTCCACCCACTCCCTCCCACTCTCACAGCGAGGGACCTGAAAGGTCAAGGGTCGGGAGTGGTCATTCTCCTTGGACAGGTGTAGCTGCCGGCACTCGGGCCTCGGGCGCGCCAGGGCCGCTCTCCCTGCACAAGCAGCTACACCCCATCTGTCCCGCACATCCTTCCCAAGAAGAGAAAACGGAAACTAGGGGCCAGTGTCCTCTGGAGAGCCTCAGAGACCCGCAGGTGCAGCCCTGCTTTGGGGCAAGCTCCTACCCCGGCCCCGGCCACTTGCAAGAGACCCCCCAGGGCATGGGGCCGGGCTTGCTTCTTCCTGCTGTGTGGGCTCTCAGCACCTGTCAGAGACAGACCCCCGGACCTGCACCCCACAGCACCTCCCCCAGGGAGCCCATCTTCTTGGTTTGCACCGTGGGACCCAGCCTGCCTTCTACCTGCTCCTGGGGCCAGATTATACACCCTCTGCAAGCCCCTCCCCAAGTGTGTGGCCCCCACAGCCCACCCCAGGCAGGACGGACAGGCTCGCCCATGAGCTCCTGCCCGGCAGTCTGCTTGCTGTTTTCGGCCCAGATCAGGCCCCCACCGTGTGGATGGACGGATGGATGGATGGATGGGTGGATGGATGGGTGGATGGACGGATGGGTGGGTGGATGGGTGGATGATGGATGGACAGGAGGAGGGAGGATGGAGGGAGGGAGGGAGAGCAGCTGACAGTGAAGTGATCTGAGGGTGGGGCTGCTCGGCCCCAGGCCCTGGGGCTGGAGTGAAAGGTGCCATAAACAGGTGCTGGAGAAACAAGCTCGCAGGACAGAGCCCAAGGCAGCGCGGGGAGGGGGGCTGGGGAGACAGAAGCCTGGTGTCCCAACCGGAAGGGCTGAGAGCACCACCAGCCAGTGAGGCAATGGCCTCGGTGACTCGTACTTGGGGACTGAATTCAACTGTCCTCCGCAAAAACGACAAAGCCAAGTTGGAGCAGTGGAAGGCGTGGTGACAGCAGAACAAGCTGACTGACAGACGCCTTCTGGTTTTACGAGCATCGGAAAAGTCCAACTCCACACCGGGCCATTTCAGGATAATGCAGGCAAAGACATGAATGCATGTCACCAACACAGAGGGGAGACAGAACCTTCTGGAGCTTGGGCGCCAGGCTCGGGATACAGATGCCAGGCTCTTGGGGGACATGGGGCTGCACTCTTGGTTCCGGGTCCAAACCCAGCCTCCGACGCTTGGTGCAGGGGAAGGACGACAAAGGAGGAAAAGGTCAAGGACAGCGGCGGTGCGGTCGGTCGGAGCTGTGAGGGACCGTCTCCCCAGGCGCCCGGCCGCCCCGCCCGGAACTCACATTCATATTCCTTTTTTTCCTTCCTTTCCTACTGGATTTGACGCCTGCAGCTTTGCGCCCACAAACACCCAGGCTGCGGTGCCCGTGGCCCTGGGTGCGGGCAGCTCAGAGACCAGGGACATGGGCTTGGGACCCCAGAGGCAAAGGCTCCCTGGCAGCGTGTGGCCACCGGGCCCGTGTCCTGCCCTGATGTCACCACGCGGGGGGCCGCTGGGGCCACCCAGCCCCGCCGACGGTCCCCACACTCTTACGTGTGAGTCTGCCTGGGGTCACTATCTTCTCTGATGGGGTGTCTGGGGTGCACTGTGCCCTCCATCCCTGGGTGCTCCTGCCCAGAAACCATGGGAGACACGCCGCCTCCAACTGAGAATTCAGGCCCTGGACGCCGGCCAGGGCCCAAGCTGGAAGGGAACGGGGACTAGAGTGTCCCCCAGCTCAGACTGAGCGAGGACACAGGCGGGAGGCGGTCACTGTCCTGCAAGGTCATCGGCTCACCTGTCCCGTGACCGCTCCTCCGCCAGAACCTCTGCAAAGAGTCGCCGAGCAGCCAAGCCAGCAGGTCCAGGCCCAGCGCCCTCCCCAGAGCTCTGAGGCCGCCAAAGGCCTGACCTGGTGCTGACTGGCCGAATCACAGGGCACCCCCAGCCTCCTGTATGCGGAGCCCAGGTCCTCCTTCGGAGAGAGGCCGCCCGCACGCTGCCTGGGGCTGCGAAGCCAGAACCCGTGCCATGCAGGACTCGGGGCTCCCCAGGCCTGACCTCATGGGCACGTCTGGCCCACAGTGAGCACCACCCACTGCGCCTGTGAGCGGGACCTGGACAGCCAGGCCCCGATTGCAACCCCTGGGGCCTCAGGGCTCCGGACACCAGCTGCCTCTCATGCCACTCAGGTAGGGTTTCGACTAAACAGATTTTAATTATCTCCACTGTGTGCCCTCAAGTGAGAGAGACAGGGCCCAATTTTGGGGTCGGCCAGTCTCGAGTTTAATCCTGAGGTCTGCCAGGTCACCCGCGTTGGGCCTTGGGTGAGTGACTTAACCTCCAAGACCTCAACCCTCTTGCATGTAAGAAGCAGGGAGCACCTGCCTTCA
>PVHT020001226.1:186871-203539 GCA_004024745.2 Catagonus wagneri | reverse complement strand
CCAGGCAGCACCGGGGGCAAGGGGCCTGGGGGCAAGGGCACAGCCAGCCACCCGCAGTGGGTGCGACCCTGGGCTGCGAGTGCCTAGGTCGGCTGTTCCATGAGGGCCAGCCAGGCTGAGCCACGGGTGCACATGGACAGCCCACCAGGGGAGCAGGGCCACCGGGCTAGGAAGTTTCTGGGAGTGCCCAGTATGCTTGGGTGCCCACCCACCATTCCAGCTCTGGCACTCCTGCCAGGGCCTAGCTGAAGACCTCCCGGTCCCACAGATCTACCCCCGTACCCCCACGCCGCCGCGAGGGTCTGACCGTCAACTTGCGGGACTCAACCAAGCCTCCCAGAACAGCGTCGCAGATGGAGAGCCCGCGCTCAAGCACGCACTGGGCGGACGAAGGGGCCGGGCCAGGCGCTCTGGCGGTCTAGTCTCTGCTCCCAGAGCCCGCGGGTCTTGGACTCACCTGGGGGGGCTGCGTGCAGAGCTGGGCGCAGGAGAATAGGCCTCACCCTGGGCAACCGCTGCCCCGGCTGAGCCCGGGCCGTCAGCGTGGAGCGCGGGTGCCATCTACCGAGGGCCCGAGGAGAGTGAGCGGGCGCCGCTGCCAAGGAGCCCTGCGGGGCAGGGGACGACACAGCTGCCCGGGCGCGGGCCGGGGGCTCGGTGGTGCGAGAGGCACCGAGGCCGCGGCGCCCAAGCCCTGCCTCGCCCGCGCCGCGCGCCGCCTCGGACCCCCGATGTGCGCGCGGCGGCGGGCTCCGCGGCGGGAAGCCGTCCGCGCCGGCCGCCGGGCCCCGCAGTGGCGCTGGGCGAGCGGGGCCGAGCGCGGCGGCGGTGGCGACGGAACGTGCTGGAAGCCGGGCGAGCGGGGACAATTACCTTCTTTCAGGAACTGCGCATGGATCACCAAGACGAGGAAGCAGCAGAGCGCGGCCCCCGCGAGTGCCCAGAGCGCTTTCAGGAGCTGCATCGCGGAGTGGCCACTCGGCCGACGCCCCCCAAGTCGAGCAGCAGAGGTCCAGGCGCCGCATCAGCGCCTCGCCGGGTGCAGCCGCCGAGGCCGCCCGCTCGCGCCCTCCATCCGCGCCAACGCCGCGCTCCGCCGCGACTGGAGGCGCCGCTCCGGGAGCCGGGCTGTGTCTTTTTGGGCAGGGGGAGGGGAGCGGGCGGGGGCGCGGGGAGGGGGCGGGTGGGGCGGGGAGGTTAGCGCCGAGCCTCGGGCCGCGGCGGCCGCCGCTCCGGCCGCTCGGCCACCATCGCGGGCTGCGGGGCGCCGGGGGCTCGGGCGCAGGGGGGCGGCCGCCGCGGCCCCATGAATCAGCCCCGCCGCCGCCGCCGCCGCCGCCGCCGCCCCCGGAGCCGCGCCGCCGGCAGGGCCCGGACGGCGGGCCGCGGATTGCGCAACGGCCCGGCCGCTGGGCGCTTGTCGCCTCCCGCCGCTGCCCGGCGTCGCCTTCCTCTCTGCCGCCGCCGCCGCCGCCGCGCTCGCTCTGGCCCGGGGCTCAGGGGGCCGCGCCGCCGCCTCCACCGCCGCGGAGAACCGGGCGCGGGGCCGGGGCTGCGCGCCCGGCGCGGGGCCGCCGCACCATCGCCGCCGCCGTGGCCCGCGCGGCCGGGCCCAGCCCGCCGGGAGCGAACTTGCGCGGCCCGCTCGCCCCCGGACGGTGCCGGCCTCCGCGCTCCCGGAGCCCGCGCCTTCGCCGCGGTGGCCGGACGAGGCCGAGCCGGCCCTCCTGCGGGCCGCCCTCCCGGCAGGTGTTGCTGGGGCCGAGGACGCTGGCGGAGGAGGCGGCAGCGGCGGCCGCGCCGACAGGTGGGGCCGGCGACAATGCGCGCCTCGCCCGCGGGACGCCGCTGCTCCGGCCCGTGGCGCGCGCCCGCTGCCCGCTGCCCGCTACCCGCTCGGCTCGCCCTTCTGGGGAGGCGGCGGGAGTGGCGGCGCGGCGCTCGGACTCCGGCCCGCGCCCTCCGCCGTCTGCACTCCGCCCGGCCCGCCGAGCTGCCGATGCGCACTGGGCCGCGGAGGGGACCCGGGGGACCCCCGGCCGCCCTGCAGCGCCCCCGCCTGGCGCGCCGGCGGGTCAGGCGAGGCCAGTCCAGCCGAAAACCGCGGGTCGGGCTCCACCTAGGTGCGCAGGGGCCTCACTGCAGAGGCGGCTGCGGCGGGGGCCGGAGCTGGGGCCGCTCGGCCTCTCGTGCGCCCAGCCCCCCAGCCCCCCGCACCCCAAACCCTCCCCCGGAGGAACGGGGACCCGGCCAGGGCGTCCCCGCTGCCAAGGACTGACCCGCAGCGGGTTCTGAAAAGCGGCACCTCGCTCTGGAAACACACTCACTCCACATCCCGGCCCTGGTCTGTGCCATCCTCTGGGCCATCAGCGCACCGGAGCGCGAGGGCGCACACGCTCTGCCCGCCGGATGCCACCGCCTGGCACCTTCCTGTCCCAGCCTCCTCCCGCCTCTGGGATGGGCCACCGTTTGTTTCCAGCCGATATTCCCCGCCGTCCCTAAGCCCCAGAGCTCAGGCATCTGTATCGTGCTCACAGTCACCTCGGAGGCCAGGAACTAGGCCTCAAGCGTTTTACCTGAATCGAATTTCAAATTCAATTCCAGATGCCCAGCAAAGAGCTTTGGCTGGGGCAAGGGTGGGGTGGGCCGAGGACAACGAAGAGATGAACCCCTAAGAGGGTCCTGGTGTGTCAGGCCTGCAGAGCCACCCCAGGCTGCCCACTTCCTGCACGGACACTGACCTGCCAGGAAGGGAAAACGGCCAGTCCTGGCAGGGCTCCTAGAGGTCAGACAGGTCAAGGCCCTCATGTACACGGGGGAAACTCAGAGGCTGGACACTGACACCAAGTCATCCGGGACCAGCAACAAGCCTGCCGTTGCCTGCCTGGCCCGTCGGTGCTGTGCCAGCCCTGGTCGGTGGGGAGACCGCCCGAGAAGCCACCCTGCGCTCCGGATGCATTGCTCCCAGGCTGCCTCCCTGAGGATCATCCACAAGACAAGAACGTGATGTCTGAGCTCCAACTGGAGAAGTGGCCACAGCGGCCTACGGGCCAAGCAGCTCAGGCCCTGCCTTGGGAATGGGGGGCGGGGTTCTCTCCTCACACGGCCCCATCTCTTCTAACAGCCTCGCTAGATCCCAGGTCTTCGCCCCTGGGCACTTTCCAGCAAAGCCCCACCTGCAGCAGCCTCTGGGGAGCCTGACCTCCGCCAAGGTCGTTGGTGTTCAGTCATCACCTGGAGCAGAGTCCTCCACCTCAGGAGGCTTAGGGGCCACCTGGTGCTTGTCACACCCACACACCTGGGACCCCAGAGGGACAGGAAACAAGGCCGGCCTCTGACTCCCACTGCGCCCCGATCAGGTGCCTTCTATTTGCAATTTTGAAAATCGGAAATGTTCTAAATCCCCAGGAGAACTTGTACCAACTAACCCTCCGGAGGACCCTTCTGTAGAGAAGCGAAGAGGAGAACGTTTGTAAGCAGGAACGCAGTGTTAATCTATTTTCAGTTGCAACAGGAGGGCCTGGGCTATGCCGTGGGGACCAGAGCCCCCTCCTCCAGCTGCAGACCTGCTACAAGGAAATGCAGGTGCCTTAGAAGAGGTACAGGTGACAAGTGATGGTCCCCAAGGCAGGTGCACACAAGAGCAGGTTAGCAGGTCACACCACGTGCGCCTGCGGTGCCACCGGGAAGTGAGTTCAAGATGCCAGAGTGGGCTCCACACTCCTTGGGAGGGGACAGTGACCGTCTGATCTGAGAGATGCTTTAAAAAAATAAAAAAACCACAGTGGTGCTGGGAGTCAAATCAAGGACAATCTGCAGGCCGGGAAGGGTGGGGAGTCCGGGGCCAGCTGCTGCAGATGCTGGAAGGAGGACCAGGTCCTCTGAGCCGCCACCTGTGACTCCAGAGGAGCAAGCAGTGTCTCCAAGGGGCACAGGCCAGGTTCTCATGGGCCGGCACTCGTGGACAGAAGTGCGATCAGGTAAGTTCAGCTCAAGCCACAGCTGGAAGAATGCTGTCCAAAGAGAGTGGCGTCTTGCCTGGGGAGGGCGCCTAGATGCCGCCGCAGGTTTAGGAGCAGGTGGGGGCAACATGCCAACCATTTAGTGGGTCTCTCCTGAAATCTGACATTCCCTCCAGTTGGGCACGTAGGCAGTAAACACACGCGTTTAGGTGCAGCTGTGATTTTTGTCACTAAGAGAAATTGCAGGAATCTTCATCTCACGTTACAGCTCTTTCAGATGTCCTAAAATATCACCCTTACTTGAAGTTACAGTTGCCCCCCAGCCAGACTTTATATCTCATCTTTTAATAAAGAAGCAAACATATCACCATATCATTGCATCACGGAGATGCAGATTTGATGAAACTGCACCTCCACTGGTTTTCTTAGGAATCTTATGTATTTTTATGTTGTTCTGAGAAGGGCTTCACAGGCTTCACCAGATGGTCAGAAAGGCCTGGGGCTCGACCAAGGCCTAGGGCGGGCTGCTCTCCTGGGAAAGTGAGAGCAGGTGAGAGAGGCAGAGCAGAGCAGCCGTTCTCAGCGAGCAGGGACAGGAGGTCGGGGACAGGACTGTCCCCTGGGATGCAGGTGCACAAATATCCCCAGGTTGAGCCAGCCAGCATCAGGCCAGCTGGGACCTGCCTTTCCAGGGGCCCCGCTGCCTCGTCCAGGGGTGCCCAGCTGCTCACACACCCCTCCTGTCCCCAGGGAACCTAGTCAGCTCTCCCGGCCAAGCAAGAAGCCGGCTGGGTGACTCACACTTAGCAGTTCCCGAATTCACCCCAACCTCTGTTCCTACACAGAGAGGACCTGACAGGCAAGGCCACCTGGTGTTGCAAGAAGAGAAGGAAGATTCTGGACGTGTACACTCTGACATGTAACCCCTAGGGGGCAGAAATCAGAAATAACTCAGCAAAAGCTAAAATAATGCGCAAAATAATTCTAAATAGCATCATTCTCAAAGAAATTTGAGAGAATGGGGCACTGGTGACAGAAAAGAAGGTACCAGTGGAAATGAACCTGACTAGCATCCAGGAGGATACGGGTTTGATCCCTGGCCTCGCTCAGTGGGTTAAGAATCTGGTGTTGCCGTGAGCTGTGTTGTAGATGCAGCTTGGATGTGGCATTGCTGTGGCCGTGGTGTAGGCCAGCAGCTGTAGCTCTGATTCAACCCCTAGCCTGGGGACTTCCATATGCCATGGGTGTGGGCTCTAAAAAGAAAAAATAAAAGAAAGAGAGAGAGAGAAAGAAAAAGAAAACAAGGTACCATTAAAAAAAAAAAAAAAGGGAAACAGAACAAGAATGCAGGCTTGGGACTCAACCAGACTAACTGGTTTTAGCCTCCAGGGAGGCACAGAGGGGTAAAAAGGGCATGACTGAACACCAGGGCGTAGGCAGTAGAGGCTGCTTCCTGGAGTAGAGGGCAAATGGAAAGAGGAGGGAAGGCTGGTAACGCTGAGACATGCGGCATTTACCCTGAGCATCCAACTTTCACTTATAGACACCCTATGGGAAAAGGAAGAAGGTAACACAGAGGAGAAACTCAGACAACTCAATACTCATCTCCCGCAGTAGCCCCTGGACTCAGACTCAGTCTCACGGACCTCCTGAGACCCATGAATAAAGACAGCCAGGAAGCATGTCCTGTGAAGTCAGAAACAGCTGCACGCCCGGGTTCTCACTAAGAAGACCCTGAAGCAAGTTGTCCCGTCCTAAAGGCTAGAATTTTATACCCAGCTAAACTATCGGCACAGTCTCCTGCTTGAGAGCACACAAGGGTTCGGTCAACTGGTCACGCACCCAAGACCAAAGTTGACCTAGGGTGACCCTCCAGCCGAGGAGGTCATCAAGGAACTGCTGGCTCTTTAGAAGTCAGCTACTTAGAAATAAGCCTTAAAGAACATGCTAGACTCTGATGCCTGGAAGAATCTCCTTCAACTGGTAACAACCTTCCCTCAACAATGCTGTATCCTCCCACAGTTCTGGTCACAAACCCGATCGATATCTGTGCTCAGAGGTATTTATGGAGCAGTCATGTAAATGCCACTGATTTCTTTGTAAGTTTGAAAATCCTCAAGCAGACAAAGCTCAGAAAAACGTTTGTATTAGATAAATACACATTCTTAAACCTTAATATTTTAATTATATAGATAAAGGAATGTATGTTGCTGGGGCAGAGAGGGGGTCTTCTGCTTTCTTCCTGCTCTGAGTGAGGCGCAGGGGGCCCTGACCAGGCTGATCGGAGGTGACGAGTCAAGGGATAAACGTTTAAGTTGACATGTTGGGTAAAAATAAGTGAAAATTATAGCAGTAAAGCCCAGATGATTAACAGTTTTGTCCCCGGGGAAAGGTCAGGGTGTAGGAAAGATGGAAGTGGAATTTTGCTTATTGTTTTGAACCTTCATGGGTTATTTAATTTTTTAAAAACATGTGAGTCGTTTAGGCTCTGTGATTTGAGGAAACCTAGTACCATAAAAATAATGTAACCAAATTGCCTTACGGGTCCATAATGGGATGGTTTGCACTTCTTGAAGAGAAGGAGGAAGTGGCATAGAGAGAGAGAGAGAGAGATACAAACAAAAATAAAGACGGTCGCAGCTATGTTTTTAAATAAACATGAACACACGCTAACAACCAAAGGCCCTGACAGCAGGAAGGGTTGGAGTGTTGGCCTTGACTGATGAGGACTCAAACCCGAAGTTGCAGCTCTGCCAGGGGCCACTCGTCACAGGTGGTCCTCACAGCTACCTCCTGATCAGAGGTTCCCCACTTCCTGCTGAGAAAAGCAAGCTCAGGATGCTCAGGACCTGCCCAGAGCCATCCAAGGAGAGGCTGGGCTGAGGCTAGGTCCTCCTGGCAGCACTTGTCCCCCGAAGAGGCTGTATGTTCTCAGAGCTACTTCATCTCTTCACCCACCCATTGCCCATCCATCTTCATTCGTTATCCATCCATCCACTCACTTTCATTCATCATCCTTCCATCCATCCATCATTGATCCATCCAACCATCCATCCATCATTACCCATCTGTCTGTCCACACATCCATCCATCCACCCATCTAACCACCACCCATCTAACCACCACCCATCATCCATTCATCCAATCATCCATCCACCTGTCCACCCACCATGCATCCATCCATCTATCCATCCATCATTCATTACCCATACACCTGTCCACCCACCATCCACTCATCCATCCATCCATCCATTCGTCCATCACCCATCCATCCATCCATCCATCGCTCATCCATTCATCCATCCATCCTTCTATCCACCCATCTGTACATCCACCCGTCCCCTACCTGTGCCTGGCTCTGGTCCAGGCCAGGAGAATTCAGGGGGGAATAAGATCCAGCCCTGTTCTCCCAAGCCTGCTGCCTGGAGGACGTGGACGCTGCTCCTGGGAGGCCCCAATCCCATGAGGCACATGCTGTGAGTAGGGCCAACAGGGGCTTCCTGAGAGCTAAGCAGGGGGCTGGGTGGCGGAGGGACAGGGATCTAGTGCAGCAAAGGACTTTCAGAAGCTAAGACCCAAGAATAGCAAGGCTTCCATGCAGACACCAAAAGGCATCCATCTGAGGGAGAGAAATGCCAGATTCTGCTCAAAGCAGGCATAGCAAGCCAGGCTGAGCCAAGCCGAGCCAGAAATGGTGAAAGACTGGTGGCCCAGCCTTGGGAGCATTTCTGTAAATGTTGCTGGAAATCGAGCATCTTGCGCTTTTCAAGCTAGAACAGGCAGCTTCCCCACAGCTGCTGTGATAAGGAGCCGGATCTGGGGACATCTGTGTTGCTGCTCTTCCATCCACATCTGGACGAGCCCCGCCCGCTCCCCCGCAGCCAGCACCTGAGCAGTGCCACGCCTGCCAGGTGCTCTTGGAGCCCAGGATCTGCTCATCACTTGGCCTTGACAGCGGGTCCCGGCACAATGCCCCCAACACAAAGCCCAAGCCTGCGCGCCCTTGCAGGGGTTCAGTCCAGCCTCCCACCTGCCCCTGAGTGTGGCCAGTGTCCACCAGGGAAGTTCCGGCTCATCAGGGTCCGATTCCTGCTCCACCCCATTCCTCCGCCCCACGCTCCAGCCTGTGCCCTCCATCAGACCCTGGCCACGAGGGGGCAGCTGGAAAGTGGCCAGATCATACGTAACCCCAGAACACCGACCCCCAGCCCCCAGCCCCCAGCCCCTACAGCTATCAGAGCAAATGTACAGTGTGGCCAGCGACTGCTGGCTCCTCTGTTTCTTTCCCTGATACGACTCAGGACCCACCAGGAAGAGTCAGCACGTCCCCAAGCAGTCACACGGACGCCCCCACCCAGCCTCTCTCCGACAGGCACCCTGGAGCCCGGCCCTCATCCTCCGGTCCAGCCATCCCCCTGGCCCCAACCTGCCCCGGCTCCGCCCCTTCTCCCGCAGGCAGCCTTTCTCTGTTCCCGCTGGGGTTGGGGGAGGGAAGCCCGGCTGCCCACAGCAGTGACCTGGACACCTGCCCCCTGCTGACCGCCCCGCCTCAACTCGAATCTCCTGTCTCCCATCCTCCAGTCCCTTCCCAAACACCACGTGCAGCCCGTCCTTGTCTCGGGCCACTTGGGGGAGCCTAGGCCAAGCGCGCCTGCTGTTCAGGGCAGCCTTTCTAAACCTAACAGCCGGGGAGTGGTCCACCCGAGCCGCGTGGCCGGGTTCGGAAGGACCAGACCTGGTCCTGGCAGGGGGCTGCCCAGGAAAGACAGGCGGAGAGAAGCCCTCCTCCCCAGCAGGCACCAGGCCGCTCTCCCCCAGGGCTCTCAGCCCTCCATCCCCAGCACCTGAAGGAGCCGTCCATCCAGGACCCGGGTCGGTGAGCTAGAGGCCTGAGCCGGCACCCTGTGACCACTGCTTCTGCAGCGCGAGAAGACGGGGCATGAGGCAAGAGGCGGGCATCACTTACTCTCTGCCACCTCCAAGCCGGACAGCGCACCTGAGCGGAGGTGCAGGCTCCCTCCGGGGACCAGACCCCCGAGAACGAGATACCGGGAGCATCACCGCCCCCCGCATCCAGGGACTCAGACAGCTTCTCCTATCCCCCGAGAGTCCGGGTGCCAAGCGGCCAGCCAGGCCCCACCACTGTTCCAGGGTCAGGAGACTGTCCCTTTGTCCTAACCTAGATGCCCGCTATTATATCCCCTCTGCAGAAACGCACAAGTGACCCCCGGGGGAGGACCGGCCACTAGCCTGCAGTCCTCACGGGCTCCACACAAAGGCCCGGCCGAGCATCCGAGGAGGTGGCCTCTGGCCCTGTTTGCTAAATGTCAGCAAACGGCTGAAGGTCAGGGGCCGAGGCTTGGCTGCAGGGGAGCAGGAGGCCAGATTGCGCGCAGCGTGTGGCCTGGAGGCGGCCAGCCGGTGGGCGCGGAGCTGAACCAGGCACCGGGGGCCGCGGTCCACCCTGGCCCCCAACACCGCCCACACGGAGGCCCCGAGTCAGGAGCGGAGGACGAAGGCAGATGCCCTTGGGCATGGCGCCAGTGGGTTTGGGGAGTTCTACAAAGTTCGTGCGTGACCTTTCTCCCTGTGGATAAGGGGTCAGGCCCTGCACTGGCCCCGAAACCGGACACTCATCTGATCATCCAGACGCTGCTGCGAAGGGGCCAAGAAGGGGGGCACCATGGCCCTCGAGGCTGTGCCTTGCCCCTGGGGGTCCCTGTCGAGGGTCCCGGCCACCCCTCCCAGGACGAGACGTGGGCTCTGCGGCAGGAGGCCGGGCTTTCCACTGGGGTGCACGTTCCAGAAAGGGGCTCGAGAATGAGGATTCGAGGACATCTGTGGTAGTGGGGGGGTGACGCCTGCTGACACTATTCTGCGCTTCCGGTGTGGCCGGAGCTGGTCCAGCCAGCCTCGGTGCTCAGAGTGACCGTCGCTAAGCCCTAAGTCACTAAAGCTGGAGTTACTATTACGGATCCCTAATCACTAAAGAAACAGAGGCAGAGCCAGAAGCTGGGCAGGGGGGTACCCCAGAGGCCATCACCTGAAGCCTGCCCCGTGGCCCCTTCCAGGCCCCCCAGCAAAGGGACAAAAATTCTTTGGGGCACGTGCTGGCTTCTCCAGCATATGTGGGGCCCGGGGCCTGACCCTGAGCGGCGACGCTGAGAAGCGGCCCGTAACGGCTAAATAAGGTCAGAGCCCCTGTCAGAGCCTCAGAAATGGTTTATTGATTTTAAAAATGCGGGGGCGCCTTGTTTGGGCAAAAGTGCTTTATTACACCTGCTGGCATCTGGGACTTTCCCACGGGGCCACTGGGCCTCGGCGAAGCCGTCCCCACCTCGGTAATAACCAAAGTCAATCACATCGGCCCCAGGAGCCTGCAAGCTGCCGCGACGAGTGAACGAGGAATTGGGTGTAAACGGTTTATAAACTGTCAGGTTCATAAACCGACAAAGCACCACGTTCTCACCCACAGCCTCCAGTCACCGCAGGCCACGCCCGGTGCCCGGGGGACAGAGGGGCGGGTGCGTTGACAAAGCAGGAGGCAGCCGCCCAGGTGAGAGCCACCCAGGTTGGGTGCCAGGTCCTCACCAGGCTGCAGAAATCACGCCAGTGCCCCAAAGTGGGGCCCGAAAGCCGTGGTCGTGAACGAGAGCCAAGGCCACGAATGAGAATGATGAATGATGAGAATGGCTGATGAAACGGGCAGTGAGCACCCCATCAGCTCACACGCACGTTCCCATCCGCTCCCATCCCCAGGACCCCCGGGACCCCAGACGTGATGGCCTCTCTGAGCTTGAGAAGCAGGGCCCTCCAAGGGCCTCGCCCATGGGAATCCAGTGTTTCCTAAAGTCCCTTCCCGGAGGACGCAGGGGCGGCTCGGGCCGGAATCCGCACTTTCGGGCACCACGGAGAACAGCCGCTGCCCAGGCAGCTTTCACAGCCCCTTGGGTCTCAGTGCTTTTTCCGCCACATGATGAGGGCCTGCCGTCCACGCTGGTTGCTGCCCTGTGCTCTCCCGAGGCCCCTGCCCCTCTGGGCTCCTGGGCACCTGGCTGTGGCCTCCGGTGACCAGAGGTTGTGGATGAGAACACGGGGGCTTTGTCACGGCCCTAATGGACCAGACGCTGAGGGGGGCAGCCGGCCAGATGCCCAAGAGCCGGCCAGGCGCCAACCAGGAGGGCCACGGGGATGCGGCTCCGGGAAGCCACGGGCTCCGAGTTACAGACACGGCTTCCTGAGAGCGGTGGGGACCCACCCTCCATCCAGCAGGGACGCTGTCCCTGCATCCCAGCTGTGACGGCACTGCACCTGGACGGGTCACTGTCCAGGGAGAGGAGGCCGGGGCCATCAGCTGCTGCCCTGACGCCCATTGTGGGCGGGGCTGAGACGCTGCGTCCTGAAGCCCAAGGCACCTGCAGACGTCATCGTCACTGGTGATGAGGCAGACCTGGGCCGACCCCAGGGGGCCTTTCTCCTGTCACCCCCTGTGCAGTTCCACCCCCACCCCCAACCCCGCTCCTGCACCTGTTCCAGGCTCAGCTCAGACCCTTTCCCCGCATAGGCCATCCTGCGTCCAGGTGTCCACCCAAAGGCCTGTGTGTGGCTTGTAGGGGTCACAGCAAAAGGCCCCTGAGAACACGGGAGGGAGAAGGGGACGTCACCTTCCTTGGGTCCCTGTGCCTGGCATGGGTGCCTCCTGCCACAGAGACGGGGCAGCCACCCCACGGCCACGGAGAAGCCGTGGTCAGGAGAGGCCGGCTAGGGAGGGGTCACGGAGGCTCAAGGGGCCAGGTCACCGGCTCTCCGGGGGGTGGGGGCTCCACCTGAGGCCTGGGCTGCTCCCCGAGGATTCAGGTTGGCGTCCCCCCAAGCCCCCACCTTCCCTGGCTTCGGAGCAGGTCCGCGGCCGGGGGCCCGTGCGGGGTAATGGGGGGTCCCCACTGTCCGGGTCAGCCTGGCTCCTGACGCGTCACTCCGTGGGGCTTGGACGCAGCCCTGCCTTTTTCAGAGTCTGGACGTGCGAGACTCAGGCGCTGCCGGCCTGGTTCCTGGAGACGGCGCCCCTCCTGACTGCAGACGCCATTTTCCTCCTCCCTCGGACCCCCCGTGGGCCCCCGCTTCGTGACCTAGTCACCCGAGCCATCACACGGGGAGCGGGGCTGCAGCACGTGTGGGGGGAACACCTGCCGGCGGGACACTTAGCCTGCGGCCTCCTGTGCTTGCGGTGGCTGGACGCCCACAAGTGGACCACACTCCCGCCCGTCTGTCTGGCCCACGCGGGCACCGAGATCTTTCTGGACCTCATGAACAGTCACGGGCATGCACCTTGGTCTTCACTGCCCTCCACGTGCCCACTGCGCCCTTGCCAGTCCCGCGGGTCCCGGACCCCATGGCCAAGTTTCGGTCTCCTGGGGGCTGCACTGTGACCACGCTCAGCACACGCGTCCTGGGCGGCCAGATGCATAAATAAACAGAGCAAAGACAGATCTCTCCCCAGACGCCACCGCTCTTAACGGCCACCCTGAAACCCATGCTGGTGGGAGTGCGGCGGGGACCCATATGGGCCCGACTCCACCTAATAACTTCACGACTGGCTTTGCGACTCCGTCCCCGTAAGCAATCAGCTGCTGGAAAATGCAGATGATTCCGGCCCCACCGCCACGAGCCGCGCAGTGGCCATTAGCACACACGGTGTCAGCTCCAGAGAGGGGGCGCGCTCAAGCCGAGATTTAATTTATCTGTGTGGAGGACGTGCGGTTTTAAGAGACACCCCGGGCAAGGAGCAAATGAGTGTGTGCCGTGGACAGGCCGACCGAGATTTGCCAGCTCCTGGCAAATTGAACATAAGCTCACATTACGATGCAGCCACAGAGAGCGAAAACGCGGTAATGGCCTGGTTGGGACGGCGCAACAGTGGCGCGAGTGAGAATCAGCTGGCACCGGCCCAGCTCCCTGTCCACTGGGGAGTTCCCGTCCCCTTCCTGGTCCCCGGGCACCGGTGCTGATCCTTCCCACGCGCAGGCCACCCACCCACCCTCTGCCCCTCCCTCTGTCGTCTGCCCAGGGCAGGTCAGCGTGGGTGGGACTGGACCTGTGCTGGGCGGGGATGGGGGCGCTTCCATCCGGAAGCCACAGGCGGCACGTGGCCTGTCACCTGTGAGCCGTGTCTTCAGGAGTCAGGGCTGTGGAGTGAAGCAGTAGGCGCCCGGCCCCCCTAAGCCATTCTCACCCCATCCCCCAGCCCCTGCTTGTCGCGCTCAGTCAGGGCGGCTGTGACAAATGCGGCGGCTTAAAACAAAGACACTCATGGTCTCTGTCCTGGAGGCTGGTTCCTCCGCAGGCCTCTGTCCTGGGCTCCAGGCACCATCCCCTCACTCGGCCGTCCCTCTGTGTGTGTCTGATCACCTCTCCCATAGGGACCCCGGACCTCCTGGATTGGGTCCCAGCCCTGTGACCTCATCTTCATCGCCTCTGTGAAAACCTATCCCCTGCCGACGTGCTGGGGTCCCAGGACTGCAGCCCGTGAGTCTGGGACAGTCGGCCTGTTTCGCTCCTGCAGTGCTCTCACTGTGCTGTCACCTGGCCCTGACCACAGGCCTGGGCCCTCCCCCTTCCCCAGGACCGTGATGATGGCATCCGCGTCGGCTCTGGGGCTCCGTCCTCCTCCATCCAGAGACGAACCCGCCGTGCTGCCCTCTGCTTTTCCCCCAGCACTGAGCGGGGAGGGGTGTGCACGACCAGGGAGCCGGGGAGGGACACTCAGTAGACGGCAGCGTCTCCGAGACCCACCACCCCCAGGACAGGCAGGATCCATGCCCCCTCTGAGCCCACCAGGCCCCCGACACTGCCAGGTTCTCTGTTCCCGACAGTCCTTCCTATGTCCACGGGAGCCGTCAGCCCCGGGACTCGCTCCGGGAGGCGCCGGCGTGCTCGGAGCTCCCCTGGAGCCACAGCGAAGAAAGGTCACTCAGCAAGGTCACAGTGAGGATGCAGGGGGAGCTGTGGCCTGTCCTGCCCCGCCCCGCCCCCGAGAAGGCCGGCGTGTGGGACAGAGGGGATGGGGCTGATGGAGCAGACTCCTCAGACGGCGCTCGCCAGGCTCCAGCCCCAGCCCCGCCCTCACCAGTATGAAGCCTCCAGATGCTCTCCGGGGCCCCTTCCTGGGGGCCCCTGTGGGTACAGGGATGAGCCGGGAGGCCAGGGCCACGAGGACAGCCCCCCACAGACGCTCCCACTGCCAGAGGAACGCGCAGAAGTCCCCGCATGCCCAACAACGTGTTCCAGTTGTTTTCCGACAATTTAAGGCAGAACGTGAGCCTGGGACCCCAGGTCCCTCCGAGCCATCTGGGACCCCTCCCTCCGCCAGACTCCACAGCTACAGAAGCTCAGAATGGGGACGTCACAAAGAACACACACCCATCTCTTTGGACAGAAGACCCGGAGCTCAGAGAAGCCTCAGATGCCAGGCTCCTCCCCACACCCCCAGGCTGGTCTCCCCGGCAGCCCCCCCGTCTGCCCACCCCCCTCCCCACAGCGCGCAGGGCACCTGCTGGCTGCAGGGCTGGGTGGGTGGGGACACAGCAGATCCGGCCCCCAGGAAAGAGTTCGCCACCTAACTGGGGGCACCATCCAGCACCAGGGCTAAGGGAGGAGATGGCAGGTGTGGTGGGGGACATGGCGCTGGGGGCAGGGTCAGGGCCACTGACCACTGCATCCTTTCAGCACATTCTGGGAAGAAGGAGGCCCGGTGGGGGGCCCTGTGGGGGCCATGCTGCTGCACCTGTTAGCATCGTGTGCCTCAGGCAGGCGGACAGAAGGGAGACTCACACGTACGGTGCCCCTGCACCCCAGAACCTGACTGCCCCTGCACCCCAGAACCTGACTGCCCCTGCACCCTGGAACCTAACCAGCCCCTGCACCCTGGAACCTAACCAGCCCCTGCACCCCGGAACCTGACCAGGCCCTGCACCCCAGAACCTGACCAGCCCCTGCACCCCAGAACCTGCACAGCCCCTGCACCCTGGAACCTAACCAGCCCCTGCACCCTGGAACCTGCACAGCCCCTGAATCCTGGAACCTGACTGCCCCTGCACCCCAGAACATGACCGCCACTACATCCCGGAACCTGACCAGCCCCTGCACCCCGGAACTTTACCATGCCCTGCACCCCGGAACCTGACCAGGCCCTGCACCCCAGAACCTGACCAGCCCCTGCACCCCGGAACCTGACCAGCCCTGTACCCCGGAATCTGACTGCCCCCTGAACCCCAGACCCTGACTCCTGGCTAGTCCACGGGAAGTTGGGTGCATCCTTCTGGGGCCTGTGGCTACTTGTGTACAGTGACCGGCCACAGGGGTGGGATGCGGGCGGAAGGCGGACGCTGACAACCAGCCGTTGGGGACGCTTCTGGTCAGATCCCACCACGAGTCCCGGGGGGCTGTGCGTGGTGCTGGGACCAGCAGGCAAGGGGCTCAGCCTCGGCCCATGGAGGAGGGGCCGGCGCTTCTCCTGTGGCACACCTCCCCGAGGACCCATCTCGGCGAGGCAGGGACCTGCAGTCCACCTGCCCGCCACTCATGCGCTCTGTCTGGCCGTCCAGGGGCAGCGTCCACTGGCCAGGGTCACAGCCCTGGTGCCCACCGGGAACCCAGACCCTGCAGCCCCTGCACCCCCCTCTGCCTCGGCCCCTCTCAGGGGTCCCAGCTGTCCTTTCTCCAACCAAGGCGGGCTTGCCTGGGTTGCGCCCCTCCCCGCGCAAATGCAGATGGCAGAGGCTGATTTAAATAAATCTATTAATTATCTGCAGCTTAGCATGTGTGTGCGTGTGTGCAAGCTGCAACTCCTAAATAATGTAATTTCGGAAGCCTCAGCATCTATTACATTTAATTACTTCTCCCTGCGGTGTGTGCGGGATCCAGACGTGGCGATAACCACGCGGCCCTGGGAGCCAGGGAGCCCAGGGGCTGCTCGGCGGGAGGGGCTGCGGCGCCCCCACTCCACACAGCCAGGGGGCGGGGCTGGGGCGGGGCTGCGGGGCACTGCTCCAGGGACCCGCCTCTCCCCCCACGGCTCCCAGGGGCAACCCCACCCCTGCCCCCACCGCCTCAGGACAGCCCCTTTCCCCAGCTCAGAACCTCACCACCTCCCAGGGCTGGTCCCCTAGGTCACCCTTTCATAACCACCAGCACTCCTGGTGGCCCCAGGTGCAGGTCCAGGGCCTGAGGTCTTACAGCCAGAAAGCACCTGACACCCAGTGGGACATCTCTCCCGCAAGGAGAGCAGTGACTGGGTCAAAGGGCAGGGCTAGCAGGCGACCTCAGACCAGCCCTGTTGGACCTCCAGGACCCTAGTCTGGGAGGACAGGATGCTGCCCCTGGTCCTGGAGAGACAGGCCTCGCCCCCCGCCATCACCTTGGGCCCTCAGGCAGGTCTCCCATAGCATCCACCCCGCTTCCTCAGACAGGGACCCCCCAACAAAGGTCACCGCCCTCTGAGCCCTTTGCAGAGGGGCCCCCCGGCTGCAGGAGGCCTCAGACCACCGCGTGTCCACCGCCTGGGGGTCTCCGCAGCCCCCCGGCCCTTCTTGGGCTAACTATTCCTTTAGCCTGTTTCCTTCTCTGCCTCCAACAAAGAAGGATCCTTCTGAATACACAGACGCCCTTGAACTTCAGCACGGTGGAGGTAAATGCGCAAGCCAAGTCC
>PVHT020001226.1:167864-185871 GCA_004024745.2 Catagonus wagneri | reverse complement strand
GGCCCTCCCCGTCCTCACCTGGCCCGGAAGGAAACCGAGAGCCCTGCAAGTGAAGTGTGTCCAGGTGTTAGCACCTGCTTAGTACCGAGTTCTTGACCAGGCTTTGGGCTGTGAGATGTCCTCCGAGCAAGGAAGCCTGGGCAGAGAGGGACAGGCTCTCTGACCCCCCTGCCCCCTGGGGTCCCCTCCCCTGCCTGTCCGCCACCCTGGGCCCCGGTGGAGGGGTGGGCGCTGCAGGCAGACCTTGGGCCCCAGCCCCCAGGACCGCAGTTCTCAGCCTCTGTCCTCAGCCTGGAGGCTGCACCTCGCCTTGCCAGGGCCCGGGCCGGCCCCGCTGTGCATGGTAAATATTTACTTAAGGTTTTCCCAGTTGTCAGTGTGATAAACGGACCCTTGACAAAATCGATGCATCAAGTAAGCTGAGTTAATCCACAGGAGACCCCCCCCGAGGGCCTGTCCCACTCTGCCCGTCGCTCAGAGCTGGCGGAGGTGAAGGCCAGCCGCCCCATTTCGTCCAGAGTCTGATACCGCGGGCTCCAGGCCGCCAGGCAGAGAGGCGAGTCCTCACCCAGGACAAGGACCGGCCAGGGCCATGCTCGGGGCCCGAGCCTCACCTGGGCCTGCCTTGGCTGTCGGAGGCCAAGCTGAGTTCATTTCATTTCAGATCAGCTCAATTAAATCAGCACAACGCGATGGGAAACCACGTGACTTGAAGGACAGCGTTTCACGAGTCCCTCCGCCACACTCCCGTCCCCAGACCCGCAAAGCCGCCACCGGGAGACGTCCCCCGGGAGCCCCGGCAGGAGCTGGCCGGCCCCCTCCCCCGGGCAGCCCCGGCCCTGCTGGTGCTTCTGTCCCGAAGTTAATGCGTCCGGGTCCTCTGCCTCCACTGGACCATTAATAAAGCTTAGGGGCAAAGAGCTGTGCCTGCGCCTTTGCAGCAAAGGGGAGCAGAGGGACTGCAGGGCCACCAAGCCAAAGCGGCCTCCCACCTGCCCAGCAGGAAGGTCTGCTGACCTGTGGGCTGCACCCTGCACGCCCCGTCCCCTCGGCCCTCTGTCACCATCTCCCGGTCTGAAGTCGGTGGGTCCCTGTGCCCGGACCCAGCCCTAGTACCTGGGATCCTGTGCCATCTGGGAGCCTGGTCTGGTGGGGGGCCCTGGGGTGGGGAACCTGTGACCTCTGCCACCCGTGGTGACACACGAGTCCCATGAGAACCTTCCCGGGGCAGAGGCTGGCACTGTGCCTTCCTGCAGAGTCTGGGGCCATCAGCCCTGGGGGTGCCCGGGGACCACTGGCATGGAACAAGCATGAAGGGGCCCCCTCTGTGCACCAACTCTGCCCTAGAAGCCAAGGGGGTGCCCAGGCCTTGCCCTGGCCTCGGGCCACAGAGTGGGAGGCGGAGACCCAGGCCAGAGAGGCCCCTCAGCGCCTGAGGTGGCGCTTGGACGCTCGGAAAGTCCAGCCTCAGCGGGGCCGGCAGGCAGGGAGGGCCCAGGGTCACAGGACCCCGAGACGCCAGCCTGTATGGGGCCACCTCCCTCCCAGAAGTGGGAGTCCTGGCGGGTACAGAGCCACCCAAGGACACAGGAGGACCACGTGGGAAGCTCCCCGCCAGACCTCTGTCCCGGCCCCCAACGTGGTCCTAAAACTGAGCTACGCTCACCCAGTGGACACACCCACGGCCCCGAGCTGGGCGTCACAGCCACCGAGACGTCCCACAGCAAAGCATCAGACTCAGAAAGGTGAGGTCTCTGCTCAGGGCCAAGGGGCAGAGGGCGGAGGGGACAGCCAGCCATGTTCCTAAAACTGTGCCCCAAGCTCTCCGCCTGCCACTCCCCAGTGGGCCCCACGTCACAGCCCAGCGCCCCCTGCACCGGGCGGTGCTGCTGTGTCCCCAGGCGGACGCTCCTGCAGCAAGACGACTGTGAGCACAGAGGCTGGCCTGGCCTTGGCTTGGCCCTCAGGGCGGCCGGCCCCCAGGCCCTCCAGCCCCGCCAGGACAACCCCCACAGGAGGCTGCACTGGCCTGGGCTCCCGGGCTGGCCTCCAGGTCCCCCTCCTGGTGGCGAGGAGCATCCCACGGCGGCTGAGCTGGGACCGGAAGGCGGCGAGGGGTCACGGACTCGGCTGCCTCCTTCCTGGGCATCCACAGGAGCCAGCACATCTGAGGGGCACCCGGCCCTCGGCTGCTGGGACCCGAGGGCAGTCCGCGTGGGGCCAGGCTCAGGTGGGCAGAGACACAGCCGGGTGCCGGGCATGACCTTGAGCGAGGCCCGTGTCCCGGAGGCCCCTTCTGACGGAGGGAGGGCAGGCGGGACCTCTTGGGGCCCCTCCAGGGCTGGACAGAGGGGACCGTGCCCACACCCGGCAGTGTCTGCACGCAGCCCCCAGATACACGGCCCGTGGGGGCTTCAGCCACGAGAACACTCCTGCCAGTTCTGACTCCATCCGGCCATCAGTTAAGAGTCAGAGGGTTCCGCTTCCTCCGAGGGTCCCCCGAGCGGCGCCACCTTCCCACGGGGCCCCGTCCTCCTGGTCGCGTCGTCCACTGTCCACCCCAACTTCCCCGGAGGGTCCAGAAGCCCCAGTCCTGCAACTCTGCCACCGACAGGCGCCACCTGGGCAGTGGCAGTGAGAGCCGGGGGCGGGGGTCCCGCCAGCCCGGGAAGCGGGCAAGGCTGCAGCCCGGCTCTGCGGGACCGGCGTCTGCAGGAAGGCGAGGAGGGCAGGTCTGGGCCCTGTCGCACGTGCGTGTCTCCTTGTGGGGTGCCGGGAGGCTGCGGGACACAGGACGATGCAACAGCAGCACCTGCTACTACAGCGCACACGCGGCCACACGCCCCTCAGAGACAACATTTTGTGACGTAGCCCAGCAGGTCTATATTTAGAGCTGAACTTTGAGTCAAATATCAAGGAGTTCTGGGGCGGAATCCTTGATGGGCTTGTCCGCACAGCGCGTGCTTGGAAAAGCCAGCACGCCCGCTGCCACCTGGCCCACCCCTGGGGGGACTTCAGCTCCTCCTCCGTCCGGGAAGCCCTGCCCGGCCTGTCCCCTGTCCCCGGCAGTGAGAGGTGATGGCACGTGCAGTCCTTCCACTGAGAGGCCCTCAGGCCAGAGGGGTCCCCCTCGTCACCGAGACCCCTGCACCCAAGGGGACTTAGAAATGACACTGCACGGGGGCCCAGGGGGTACAGCGCCCCAGCAGTGCTGGCAGACCCTCCTCTCCAAGGCCAGAGGCAGGGTCACGGGCTAAGATCGAGGGACCAACTTCAACAACAAGGTTTTCTGCACAAACAAAAGGGGCCAGCTGGTCTCAGGCACGCCGGCCTGTAAGTTCCTGCTTCGGCGCCAGGAGGGAGAGGTCTGAGATGATGTTTCCTTCTGAGTGGGGGCCCTGGACCAGGACCCGGTCCTGCGGGCACAGGGCCTCCATCCACACGGGGTCCAGCGACTCTGGGTCCCCAGGGCAGAAAGCACTGGACACCCCAACGCTCCTGGCCACGGCTCTGCAAGGAAGGGCCGGAACCAACAGCCAACCTTCCCGTGACCTCCGCCCTGGACCCAGGAGGAGGCCAGACAGCCAGGGCCCGTCCCTCCAGCTGGCAGGGCCGCCAGGCAGCCCGCTCCCAGCCCTCCAGGCTCAAGGCCACACGCGCAGGTTCCAAGCAGCGGGGACCACCTGGCGCTGTCCAGGGTCCTGAACTCGCCTGCGGCTGCCCCTAAATAGCAAGGGCACCTCAGGTAATCCCCCCAGCCCGTGCCCGCGGCAGACATCACTAATCCGTCTCCTACCAGTCCAGGCGACGCCGGAACCTTCTCCAGAGAGCCTGTGGGGCGTCTAGGTCGAGACGATGGGCAGTCGCATGAGATGACCGCGTGCCATTCCCGGCAACCGTCTCCCGCCCACCGCACACTCTGGCCCCCCACACCCTCTCCCCCCGGCCGGTGGTGTGTATGCGTGTGTCCTGCCACAAAAAGCCAAATGAGTCGTACCCTCCCCTGGCACGGCCTGGCATCCTCCCACTCGGCACGGGCAGGCCGGCCATCGGCCAACCTAGAAACAGCAGCACAGGCTGCTTCTGTCCCTCGGGGACTCGGGGCCCAGCCCTCCGACCACTTGGACAGGAAGGTCTGAGGTCACGACCCCAGGCTCCCCAGCCAGAGACGGCGTGAGTTTTCAGAGGTTTCCGTCCCACTTGCCCTGCCCTCCCCCTGGCCCTGCGGCCCCCAGAGCGGGAACCAGGTGGTACCCTCGGGAGAGACCACTCCTTTCAAAGTCATTGTAGGGCCTTCCTTCCAACAGTTCTCGGGGTGCAGGGCTGGGGCGGCCTCCTCCTGGGGCTTGGACTGCAGGAGACACGTGCAGAGGCACCCACTCCTGACCACAGTCTGGTCCTGTGCTGGCCACGGGGACACAGCCACACAGAGGAGGCCCTCGAGGGGCTCAGAAGAGGGCCTGAGGCGGGCACGTACCTCCGAACGTGTGGGTCCCCAGGGCTGTGTGCGTGGGACAAGGCAGGATGGTGCCTGGGCAGTGGCGGGCAGGCCGGTGGGTCCCAAGAAGCCACCGGCCCCACAGCAGCGTGCCCAGGGGACGTCCCCTTGGCACTGGCACCAAGACCCATGAGCCATGTGCTCAGGGTACTCAAATGCTCTGGGACCCTGTTCCTCTTGGGAGAGAGGAGCCGTGACAGCACCCATGGGGGCTGCAGCCTCGAGTGAGTCACTGCGTGTAAGGCACTGGACCGGCGCCCGGGGCAGGTACGCTGTCGGTGACGGCCCGGAAGAGGGCCCGAGTGGCTGAGACCGCACCTCTCCCAGCCGTGAGCGGTCCTTACGCCCACGCGGGGGGCCGGGGCTGCTCTCCTCCGCACACAGGGGGCTGGCGGCTCGTGCGCTGCTCAAGGCCACACGGGCATCGAGGGCCAGAGACGCAGCCTGACCCCACGCAGTGGCCCCAAACCTGCCTGTAGCCCAGCCCTGCTCCTGCCACGTCCCTCCCCGTGGGTCTGGGGTCATCACCTCCGGAGCAGTGGACGACTGGACAGGAGCTGGCCCGGGCCCTCAGCGGCATCACGTTGGTTGAGCTCCTGCTTGATGTGGCCTCAGGTCCCCTTTTCCAAATGCCTGAGTGCAATTAATAAGATTTCAGTTCGGATGAGGGCCCTTGCCAAACGCACACAGAATCCTGCGCACGGAGGCTCAGGATTGGCGTGAACCTGGAACTAGTACTCGGCCTCCAGCTCTGGGCCGGGGGGGCCGGCGGTTCAGGGGGAGCGACACACGGTTCCGGCCCCGCAGCCCACATGGGGCGCGCTCCCTAACCATGGGCTCCAACCCCGGCCCAGCTGCAAGCGGGACCTCCACAAACGCCGGACAGCCCGGCAGCAAGCCTCTGGGAGCATCTGCAGAGAGCGGAGGCGAGCACGGGCTGAGTCCCGCCTTTTGCTGAAGGCGTGGGACCCGCTCCAGTCCCAAAAGGAGGGCTGTGCGTTTACTCTTCATCTTTCCGTTTCAGAGACAATTTATGGTGAGGCGGACGGCGTCACTTCACGCCAATGAATTTACATTTTACATTCAAAAACCCTGTTTTAGGTCCATCTGATTTTTGTCACAATGTCTCTAAGGCCAAAAGCCTCAGCCTGGAGGTGACGACATCATGTAATCTCATTCCCAGAAAGACCAGGAATTCAGTGGAAACCACTGGCTTCAGGCCGGCAGGGAGCCAGGCCCGCACTAGGCACCTGCTGCATGACAGGCCTTACGGAGGGGCTGGCTGGAGGGGCAAGGAGACAAGGACAGCGATGGGCCGCGGAGGAGACGCCCTGCGCTCGCCGAGGCCTTGCTCCTCGCGCAGGATGTCATGACAGGCAGGGACGGTGGGGCAGGAGTGACCAGGGGCCTCTGAGGGTGGCCTCTTGTGCTCCAGGCACGGGGAGGCCGAGAGCCTGGGGCTCAGCCGGCAGAGGCCAACCGAACCCTAGTGGAGCCAGAGCCCTGCCCTGGAGCCCAGCCCGGGCCCAGTCTAGCCCTGCCCTAGCTGACCCCAGATGACAGCCAGAGCCAGCCAGCTGATCCCTGCTGGCCATGAGCTCCTGGGCGTCCATCTTGTTACACAGCACAGCAGGGACAGGCGCTAACAGAAGAAAACCCTTCTTTTCAAATGCAGACTGGCTGAGGATCCAGGCTGGGGCTCAAGGTCAAGTACAGCAGGGGTAGGGAAGGGGTGGGGGCAGGGAGGGGGGGAAGCAGGGGCACCTCGGATTGTCTCCAGAGACCTGGCTAAAATCCTAACATCTTCCCCGTAAGGGTCACTTGATGAGAAGGGGCGACCCAGCTGGGGGTCAAAGCCCCCCCAAGAGCCGACCCGTGGGGTCAGGGAGCCCCCAGCGGCCGCTCCTGACGCCTCCTCAGCTTGGAAGCTGGCCCCACCCCCTCGCACTCCAGTGTCCCCATCACCCAGGACTGGAGACCCCAGGGTCCCCACCTGTCTGAGGACCCGGAGGATCCAGAAGGGAGACACGTGGTGTGGACGTGCCGGGAGCCGGGGCGCCTGGTTCGGCTCTGGATGGGCAGAGCCGCAACCCGGCCGCCGCGTCCGGCACCAACCAGACGTCAGATGCGGGGCATTTAGCTCACATCAACTTCCCCGATTTCCCCTCTGATGAAACAGGGCGGGGGACACTACACAAAGCACTGGCTTTGAACGTGCGAGACGTCAGAGCCCCAGCGAGATGGAGGACCCGACCCCCCACCCCGGAGGCTCCGGCTCAGCGCGGCTAGGAGGGCCCAGAACCTGCATTTCTAACAGGCTCCCAGGCAAGACCGAGGCCCCGCTCTGAGCCACCCACTGAGAAGCGGCGATGCTTAAAGGAGGTGATGTCTGTGAAGTGGCAGGTGACACGGCACCTGGACAGGAAGGTCGCTGCTGCCTCTGCTGTGACGGATTAAGTCTCCGGGCCACCCAGACGCAGCCTCCCGACCAAGTTAGGTCCCAGGTCCCTCTGCCGCTCTCGTCACTCAGCCCCCGTCCTGTGCGGCCACCTGGATATCACAGGTGCGTCTTGAAAGGCAGAGAGCTGTGACACGGGCAGAGCGCTGCGTCATGGGGGACCGCAAGCCCAGGAGCTCCCCCGACGGGTCCAGACCACAGGCCCGACATTCCCAAGGATGGGTCAGGGACTCCTCCATCCAGAGGCCTGGGAGCCTGGGCAGGACCCTGCAGAGGAAGGGGGCCCGTCCCGACCTCCACTGAGCGGCCCCCCAGCCGCGAGGGGCCCTTTCACGTGGAAATAGAGACAGCGACAGCGTCAGACATTTTGATCGTTCCTATTTTTGTTTCTACGCCTCAATTCTGGCAGTCCTCTCCCGGGAACCGGGGAGAGAAACACTTTTCTCTACCATTTTTAATCTTCTTTTATTTATCAAACTCAGCTCCTCTTTTGGTGGATTAAAACAGACTTGGACAGAGTCTGGAAAAACAAACTCTTCTGAAACAAGACAAAGACTGAGCCTGGCCAACTGGCTGTTTGCAACCCTCCGCGAGCCGAGCACGGGCGCTTGGCGGGAACAGCGCGCTGAGGGCAGCCCGCCCGTCCCCTGCGAGGGCCCGGGGCTTCAGGGAGCCTCCAGGGCCACGGGGTTCTGGAACCCACCAGCCCGACACCGGCACCACCCAGGCGTCTTTCCAGAACCATCGAGAAGCCTCTGGTCGGGCGTCAAGCATGTGCACAGCCCCGGGCGGCCCACGTTCGGGCCTGAGGACCTAGAACGGAGATGGCGATGCTCCCCTGCACCCCCAGGAACTCGGGGGGCTCTGCCCTCTGCAGCAGGGAAGGGGGGCTGGTGTGGGGTTGACACAGGTTACACGGATGCCCCCCCAAGGCGCTACGCTTCTTTGAGCAAAGGCCACGGTGAGCGTGGGCATCGCTCAGGGCAGAGGTCAGTGAAACGTCACCTCGTCAGACGTCACCTCCACGGACGGTCGGATGGAGCCCCTGGCAAACCCAGGACCGGCCTTTCAAGGAAAGCGGCCGGGCGGGGCATGGGGGAGCAGGACCTGGGCGAAGCATGGGGCGGCCCTCGGGTCCAGGGAAAGTTGGGGGCATGGAGAGGCTCGGTGAGTCTCGGGGCCCCCCGAAGACCTTCTGCAGGAGACCCCTGACCCCGTCCCCAGGCAGGAGAGAGGAAAGACCCCTGCATGCTGGGCCGATGGGTCTGCTGCCCGGGGGCTGGGGGTGGGCAGTCTATGAACCCTCTGTGCCAAGCCCTCTGAGCAGCCAGGTGCCTGCAGTGTGGGCCCGCCAGCCAGGCCACCACGGCCAGACGCCTGCCAGTTGGTGTGGGCCAGCTGGGTGGTCTCCCGGTGCCCACAGGCCCGTCTGACCAGAGCCTGGCCCCCTCCAGGCTCAGGGCCTGTGGTCCGAGGTAAGCCTGGCCTGGGGGCTACTGGGGACCAGCTCCGGTGTGACCTTCGGCCATTTCCCGGCAGCGCCGTGCCTGCCCAGGGCCCGCCTGTCTAGCGTCCAGCCAAGGGCCTGGTCTGAGGAAACCCGCCCGGCATGACCCAGGCCGGGGGCTCAGCCCAGACGGAGGCAAGGGCAGCGACGGGGGCGGCGGGGGCGGCGGCCGCGCCTCCGTAGCGGGGACTCTGTGACCCCGCAGCCGCAGCCTCTCGGTCGCAGGCAGCGTCTGGGAGCGTCCCTCACATCAGGACGCCCAGCCGGGGACTGTCCTCGGGCGCGGGACCCACCGCCCTCTCTCTGGGGTGACATTTCCTCCAGAGTAAGCGGAAAGGGCGCCTGCGTCCACTCAGGCGGCTCCCAGCCGGGTGTCCACTTTACAACCCGTCTGCGATGGTTCCGTCTCTAAGTTCCAGCTCTGTTATTGCACAAAACGACGCGGGCCGGCCTCCCGCCCTGTGGCGGGGGAGCGTCTTAACGGACGGGAGTCGGGTAATAAGGCCATTCAACTTCCGCCCATTCAGTGGAGCCAAAGGGAGAATTAAAAGCGGAAGATGGGACCCTGACTGCCTCTCGGGAAATATCTGACCCAGATATGGGGGGGCACATGCCTGGCCTGGGTTTGGGGTGGGAGATCGGCTCACCTGCGGCCGGTGGGGGCTTGGTCTGTGCGTGTCCAAGGCTGTGGCCTCAGGCCCGCCCCCGGGGCTGGGATGCTTGGAGGAGGAGGAGGTGGGGTCACTCCCGCAGGTGCCTCAAAGCCAGAGCCCGTCCACACGGTGCCCCCAGCAGAGGTCCGATGGAGCTGCTCCCCTGCCCTCTTCTGGGGGTGGGGCTGGAGGCTGAGCGGCCCCTCCCGCCCCCATCCTGTGGCCCTCACACCCACCCCCGCCTGTCCCTAGAAGGCAGGCCTGGCAGTGGGGCTGTGGGTGGTCGTCCTGACCCAGAGTCACTCCAGACCCCCCCAGGATCACCCTCACCTCCAGGCCCTGGGGTGGGGGTACTGGAAGGGCACCTGCACCCCGGGGTGGCAAGCTGGCCAGGTCACTGTTCCCCAGTCACGCTGGGCTCATGTGACCCACCGGCCAGTCAGCTTGCTTTGAAAATAAGAGCTGTTACCCTCCGTGGGCCGTGCACCGGCCTCGGGCCGTGTGACGCCGCCCAGCCGCCAGGACGGGAAGTGCCGGAGGAGGAAACTGGGGCACAGGGGGGCCAGGCCGCCTTTCCGGGTCCAGCTGCTTCGCCTGAAAAGGGACGTTCACATTCTGATCCTCGGAGGCCTCAGGCGCCCAGATTTCCTGATTTCAAAACAGAGTTGAGGCAATTGAGTTACTGACGATCAGGCCGCACTAGGCCCCGATCCAGGGAGCCCAGGGTCCTTACGAGGAGAGACACAGAGACAGAGAACTCCCTGCAAGGCCAGAGGCAGAGACTGGAGGGCTGGAGCTGCGGGCCCAGAAGCCGCCGGGCCCTGGGAGGGAGCACCCCACCTCCAGGCCTCCTGCCCCCAGCCTTTGAGGCCATAAGACCCACTGTTTGAAGCTGCCCAGTTCATGGTACTTTGCCACATGGACCCCAGGAAGCCCGCCCAAGGGCACCAGGCCCACAGCTGCAGACGGCGGCCGCAGGAAGGATACCAGGCGCTGCAAACAAGCGGGGCTGCGTCGGGAACACACCGCAGCCTGTGCCCCTCCCTCCCAGGCGGTGGGCACCGCCGGGCCACCCAGGGCGCCGAGGGCGGCCCCAGGCCCCAGAGCCTGGCAAGGCTACACATCCGGCCAGCCACCATCCCTGGGCTTGGAGCCGAGCCCCACCGCGAGGGCCCTGAGCCGAGGGCCACGTCGAGGTGGTGAGCGGAGCCCCCAGCACAGCTGCCCCATGGGCTCCAGGACCCTCTGTGCTCTCGGCCCAGAGAGGGGCCGCCCACAGCCCCGTGTGGCCGACAGGCAGTCAGTGTGGCCATGTGCACCAAATGGCTAGCCTGAGACACCACACCTGGGCACAGACGGGACTGGGCCGGGTCAGACGGGGAGCCGTCGTCACAGAAGGACGCAGCCCCCGAGCCCCCCACGGCTTCAGCCAGAGAAACACAAAGACCAAGCAAATGCTGGGTCCCCGTGTCTGTGCGACACCCAGGAGGGGCGGGCATGGGGAGGCTGAGGCTGGGCCTCCCACACTGAGACCTGTCCGCGGGCCCTGCGTCTCCCCAGCCGCAGTCCTGGGACGCACCCTGACCCCTGGGCCCCCGCATCCCGTGGGAGACGTTGTTTTCCGGGTTCTCGCGGGATCAGAGCCTCACAACCGCACCTGAACCACCTGTCAGGCGGGGTATTACCTGGCCAGCTTTTCACACAGGGCTGCTTTTATAGTCAGCGGTGACAAATGGCCCGGCAGGCAGACGCAGGACACAAGGGTATACCCAGCGCCACAAATCCTGTGCCGACGTTGCAGGAAAGCTGGAGAAGAGGCCCCGTGTCCGCAGACACTGTGACCAAACTCCATTTTGTGGGGAAGGAGCAACGGGCGAATCCGAGGGTGTTTTAGCCCAGCAGCTGGAGAAGAAGAGGAAAGGCAGCCGGGCTGGGACTCTGAGGTCACACGGGCCCCCCCACCACCCCGACCCCGGTGTCTACAGTCCCCCCTGTGGCCTCCCCCGCCCAGGCAGCCGTCGTCCAGGCGGCTGGTCCTCCCCTCCTCCGGCAGCACCCTCCACTTCCCGCCCGCAGTCCCAGGTTCAAGAACAGCCTTGTGACCCTGGCTGGTCCGGCCAGGAGCCACCTCAGCCCCAGGTCTGTGCTCAGCGCTGGGAGGGGAGCCACAGCCCGGGGTGCAGCTGGCAGGCTCCTCGGGGCTGTCACCACCTGCCTCTGGACCGGAACACGCCTCCGCGTTCTGGGCGCCAACCACCCCTTTGCTGCTTAAGCCAATTTGAGCTCAGTCACTTGGGACGGTTCCCATCTGAGATGCCACAAGCTCCGGGGGCTCAGCTCCAACAGACATCAGGCCGTCCTTGGCACGGCTGGGGTGCGATGGCACAGGGACACCAGGGCCCCCTTCTCCCCTCACCCAAGCTTGGCCATCTGCCTCCTCACTGGCCCCCGTTCCGCTCCCCACCCCCCAATCCACGATCACCAGCAGTCACGGGAACCTTTAGAGTCTGAGCCAGGCTGTGTCTCCCCAGAGACTCCACGGAAGCAAAGGAAAGCCCCCCAGCTGTGTGCAACCCCCTGACTGCTCAGGGACATCGCTGCACAGGCCTGGAAGTCGCACTGCCTGGTGGTTTGTGGGGCTGCGAGCAGGGACTCAGAATCTTGCTTGAGGTCTTTGTGTTTTTCCAGCCAGAAGATGAGGATCTGAGGCCGGAGGTCCCAACAAACTCGCTCCTGATGCGCCGAGTGTTTGCGGCTTGGCCGTGTCCCCGTGGAAGGCCACTCCTGGCTTCCCGTCATCCAGTGCTTGTTAAAACGTCACCTCCGGGGAGCGGCCCTCCCTGGCCGCCTGCCCCCCGCAGCCTCCCCGCCACTGTTCAGCTCCGCTGTCGCAGTTCTTTAAAGGGACCATGGAGCCACCACATGTACCCGCCGTGTCCTTATTTATTTGGCTCCGGCTGGTGGGGTTACGGGTGCTGGTGCCCCGGGCCCCGCAGAAGCCCCAGCGCCGAGCCAGGTCTCAGGATCCTCGGCCACGGTCAGCGGCAGAGACGGCGGGACCAGGCCAGGCAGCCTGGCGGTCGCACGGACGGGCCGCCGCACCTCCTCCCCGTGGGCTTGTTGTCCTCCCTCCCGGTGGCCACGGCCACCTCGCCCCCGAACGCTGCGCCGGCTGCAGACAAAGCAGCAGAAGGCGGGAGAGAAACTCCGCCTTGGCAAACTACCTCCACGTAACTCCGTCTTTAGGAAAAGTCAACATAATAATTCTCTTTGTTTCAGACCAGGTGCCAAAAGGGAAATCAAGTAGCTTTTCTTGCCTGGGAAACAGAAACAGCCACTCCGCGGGGGAGGCCGCCCGCGCTCGTCCCCCCAGCTCGGCCCGCGGGGCCCGACCTTGCGCGGGCTGCACAGGAGCCCGTGTCCTATTACGGCTCCTCCTCTGCCTCCGATTACCTGGCAAATAGACCAATTTGGGGGCCCACCGGGGTCTTTCCAGCCACCTCTCCAGGGCCTCCCATTCATTACCATAGAGCCAGCAGCCTCCACGAGCCGGAGAGATGTCATTACGTACAAGAAAGCAGGGCCCGAAAACAGCAATTACTCGGCAGGTCACGGAGGCCCTGGGTGCTTCATCCAGCCTGACTGGAGCCGAGAGCCACGATGCTGCTTCTGCCCGCGGGCCTCCGAATATCCGGCACCTGACCAGTCCACCCAGACGAGCGTGCCCCCTGACGTGTATTTGTTCGCGCCTGAACACCGAAATCTGCTACACGCGTCCCCAAACCCGCACTAAAAAGAGGCCCGAAAAGGAGACAGTACATGTAGTGAGAGATCTTCCTTTGTGGACCCCCGAGGCTTGTCTCCACGGCACCTGGAGGCTACCTGACAACCAGGAGTGAGCAACCTTCCTGCAGGAAACAGTCCCGGCTGCGCGGGCCGCCCGCCGACCCCGCCGCCCGCCGACCCCGCCGCCCACACTCTCTTCCTGTTGTGTTATAACCCTAGGACGCAAATGCACTCTCAGCTCCCTGGAAGTTCGAGGGCCAGCCACGGGCGGGAGGCCGCGCGGTGGAGACGGTCCTGTGCTGCCTGGTAACTGCTGTGCGTCCGCGGAGACACCCCGCCGGCCTCGTCCCCACTCCCCCGCCCCAGCGGGTCTGTCCTCCTGGGCCTCGTCCGCCGCGCCCAAGACCCCCAGATGATGCACCATTTGGGAAGACGGAGGGCGTATGGAAGGGCCAACTGAGGGCCTTTTTGGGACCAGAAGCCCCCGGGTCTGCTCCCCGCTCCCCTGGCCACGTCCGCCCAGGCGGGCAATGGGCTCAGCTCCGGACACAGGAGGGGGCCCTGGACAGGCGGGACCCTCCCTGCAGGCAGAAGTCCGGGAGCAGGCCAGGGTGGTGGCATTCCAGTAGAGGGTGCTCGGGCGCAGGGAGGGGTGCCAGCCCCTGTAGTGCCCCTCCTAGAACCGGAGGCCTGACCCTTAATCCACGCCCACGAGGAGCTGCAGGTTCCCCTGACTAATGGCTGACCTTGAATCGGCCTCGAAGACTCAGAGGCCGTCCCTGCCAGGGCCACCCAGTGGGAAGCAGCCAGCCCAGGCTTTGAACCCAAAGCCCACGGGGTGCATTTGGCACACAGAGAGGGGCTGGCCACCTCTCTGGAACGGCCACGCCAGTGCAGGACCCCGGTTCTGAAGGATGTGGGTGGGGGAGGGGAGGGGATGGTGCTGGGGTCCCCACAGCCAGAGCCCACCTCGCCATGGTCTACTCTGTCCCCGGCCACTAAGACTGCCCAGTCCGTGTGCCCTGACTGCAGAAACAAAGGCGGCCTGTCCTTTCCAAGGTGGCCGGGCCAGAAGCCACGGCCATCACCGAGGACAAGTGTGCTGTTGACATGGAAACCCCAGAGTTCACAACTCCTTGGGCACTTGTCAAAATGTCACATTTTGATAACAAGACTGGAGGCTGTGTTCCTTCAGTGATGCACTGGGCAGGACAAGCCCGGCCGCGGATCCCTGACAACGCGTCACGTCAGAGCACGTGGCTCCGTGTCGGCACGCGGGCCATGCGCTGTCCCTGGGGGCCGCCTGGGCTGACGGGCCGCCAGCGCTTTGAGGACAGCTGCTCGGCGGGCTCCCGTCGTGTGTGGACCCGACCTTGTCAGCCAACGAAGGAAACCCACTTGTTGCCCGGCTTGAGGACGGACGAGGCTCCTGGCCGTCCCCCAAGGAAGCCCCGGCTGCCCGCTTGCCCCGAGCTGGAGCCAGGTTCACAGGCGCGCACGTCTCCACGTGCAGAAAGACACAGCCCCGCACAGGGACAGACGGCGCCTCGGCCAAGTTTCTGGGGAAGAGAAGCTGCGAAGCTGAGACACGCGGCTGGTCCAGGACAGCTTCGCGGCGTGGGGCGGAGGGCACAGGTGTCCCTCCCCTCGGCGTGTGTGCGGGTGTGCCCACCTGCTCACCCTCAGGAGGCACCCGAGCAGGCTTTGCACATGTGTCTCTGACACGCATCTGCGATGCACGCACACCCGGGTGGCACTGCAGGCAGACGCCCCTTCTCCACACAGCTGCGTCCACACTCTTTCCTGCCTCTCCACGTGCATGGGACGCATGACACACACGCGCGTGCATTAGAT
Organism: Catagonus wagneri; assembly: GCA_004024745.2. Taxonomy (NCBI): domain Eukaryota; kingdom Metazoa; phylum Chordata; class Mammalia; order Artiodactyla; family Tayassuidae; genus Catagonus; species Catagonus wagneri. Next base: position 171,115 of record PVHT020001226.1, on the reverse strand, counting down.
GGTGTGGAATAGGTACGCATGCGTGATGCCATTCTCTGAGTCCCGTGCACACGGAGTGGGGCTGCCATTCTCACACGATTCTACAGCAACGTCCCATCTTCTCAGGGGTCACATGTGTGCACCTGCAGCCACACACTACCAGAAGTAAGATGCCAAGAGAAAGGTCCTGTCGCCACCCCATCAGCTCCACAGGCTTGGGCACCTGGCCAGGGGCAACCTGGGGGTGCCCAGCCTGGGACAAGCACTCGATCAGGGAGGGGGGCCCACACCCAGCCGCCCAGGAGCAGGAAGGGCCTGGGGTGGGGGAGGGGAGACGCTCCACAAAGGCTCTTGGAAGCAGGAGGGGGCCCCCCGGGCACTGCCCCGGGCTGGGGCAGAGCTGTCCTGCACGGCCGGCCGGGGAACACAGAGGAGGAAGGAGACGGAGGAACCGAGGCGGGACCCCACCACCAGCCCCCACGCAAGCACTCACAAACGTGTGCATTTGCACACACCCGCACGCTCCCAAATGCAGGTTCACGCACACACACACACACTGCGGCGACAGCTCCTGCGGGCAGAGACCCCACCGGTCCAGACCTCCATACTCAGGCCCTCCCCTGGCCACCCAGGTCACAGAGCCCCGGAGCCAGGCCCCGGTCTGCTTCTGGAAGGTTCCGGGGTTGAAGGCCAGGGTGATCGGTCCTCCAGGCAGGACGGAGGAGGTAGGACAGAAGCCCCTGCCAGGTCAGCGCCCTGCCCTCCTCACTCAGGATCCCGGGACGTTCCTGAGAGAAGATTCTAGGTGGGAGCGGCAGTGGCGGGATGGAGCGGGGCCTCCGTCCTCCACTGTGGACATGACACGGAAAGAGCAGGGCCTCTGCCGAGCTCTCTCAGGACGAGTACGTGGGGGCACAGGGGCCCTCGGGGCCCAGGCAGGGGCCACAGACGCTCCGCCCCTGCATTCTTGCCTGGGCATCGTCCCTCCATCAGCCCGCCGTCCATCCGTGAGCAGCCGCGTCTTCAGGGCCCACACATGCTCGCCCATCCGCTCCGGAAGGGGCTGGCCGCCCTGCTCTCAGCGTCCTCAGAGGGGGGCTCGGCTGCCCTCAGGGAGTCAGAAGACTGAGCCACCAGCACAGCCCAGCCCGGGGCCCCCCAGGGCCAGACGCGGGCCCCGATGGAGAGCAGGAAGGAGGCTGCGCGGACTCCGGGAGGGGACCCAGGTCCTCACGGCCCCTTCGCGGCGTCTTACGTCTGAGTTGCCCAAATCCACACGTCTGAGCTCACAACAAGGAAAGTTATGATGGGCCTTCATCACGAGAAGGCAGAGAAGGCGTTCTGAAGAATCCCAAGGACAGCCCCACGTCTCCCCTTCAGAGGAGCTGGAGCCCGTCGCAGAGGCGATGTCGCCGTTAATTTTTTCTAATGACACATTCAAGAAACAAAGCAAAACAAAAGAACCATCAAGTCAGCATTTAGAGCAACATATTTTGACAGCATATTTTTAAACTAATTCGCTTCCTCCAATGAAAGTGCCATCTTGCCATCTTTTAAAGTCTATTCAGTTTTACCAACATGATTATCTCATTCTTCTCATGATAAAAACTCTGGGATACATCACGGCAGCATGATCCACATGCAAATGCACTTGTGGGACACGGTCCCTTCCTGCGGGGACCAGGAAGGAGGTGACAATGGGACGTGCGCCCCGGGAGCTGGGGTGCAGCGGGCGCCCAGCACACCCGGCCGCACGGAGCCGGCACACACGGAGTTAACAAGCGAGTGGCACGCAGACCCCCGTGCTGCCCCTCAGGACAGAGGCTCCGGGACCAGGGGCTGGGGCTCCGGGCTGTGCACAGCCACCACAGACGTGGCTGTGGGCGGCAGCTCTCGGGAGGCTGGCTGCTGTACCTGCTCCCGCTCCGTGCCCTGAGGGTTTGGGTCAGCCGTCCGTACGCAATGAGGGCCGGGCGGCGGGCGCTCCTCTGGGGTCCCAGCAAGTGCGCAGGGGTCTCCTGGTGGTGCACACGCGGCCGGTGCCCTCTTTCCTGGGAGCACCTGGGCTGGGCCCTTGCAGACATGCCCCGAATCCCAGCTGAACTGCAGGCCAGTGCACGGGGGCCTCCCCACACTGGCCACTGAAAGGCTGGTGCAGGGGCCCCCAAAGCTGCTAGGTGTGGCTCCCCAGGAACCCATCAGGGGCCACCCGGTGCCCTCACCCGTCTGCCTGCGACCTGGGAGGCGGTGCTCCGCCAGAACCGCAATGGTCAGGAGCACCCTTAGGGGACGGCTTCGGCCACGGAGGCAGGAAAGGCTTACAGGACCCAGTGTCCTTGACGCAGGAGGCAGCGACCCCACAAGCTCTATAAAAGAAAAAGGGCTGTGTCTTTAAAATGTCTGCATCCACTCTAAGGAGGAAAATGTTTGCCTCGGAGGCCAGGTCAGCTGCTGAGACCCCGGGGCGGGGACCCCGCGGAGGGAAAACGTGGAGAGGCGAGAAATGGCAAAGCGCAGGAACCGAGCACCGACCAGTGGCGGCCAGGGGCCAGGCCGGGCCTCCTGGGGACGCTCCGTCCTGCGCGAGGTGCCAGCCCTCACGGAGCTGCAGGCACCAAGGGAATGTGACTAGGGGCAAGTATCTTTGCGTCATCAAAGACGATCCCGACCTGCCAGACTGAGGTCACGTCCAGAGAGCGTCCAAAGCCACGGAAGGGGACCCTTGGCTTAGCGGACGCCTGGAGCCTGAGGAGGAGGGAGGGACTGCATCTGTGGCTTCTCCTCAATCCTGGAAGGGCAGACTCGGGGTGCGGTGGGTGACGGCGCGCTGATGGTGAGACGGAAAGACAGGGAGGGAGAGAGACAGAGAGAGAAGGAGAGAGAGAGCAGGGCTATGGAGAGTCTGACACCCTGGGACCGGGGCAGCTGGCCGGGGAAGGTGGCAGGGGCGCCCCGCTGAGCCTCCCCCAGGCGTGGAGGAGCCCACCCGCGGCCATCGCGGCCAGGCTGGGGGACTGAGTCTCCACCTTGCCCACGTGCCAGCCCAGCCTGCACCCCGGCTCTCCGTCCCACTCCGTCCCGAACCCCTGCCAGCCCTGCCCTTCCGCCCAAGCCCCTGTACATCAGCGCTCACGGGCTGTTACCTGCCGAGTCTAACAAGGGGCCGGATGCACCACAGCAACCGCCCCCCAGGCACTGCCGCCCGGGACAGGGCGGAGACGGGCCTCAAGCCACCGTAAGGAGAAAACGCCTGCCTCTGCGGCCAGGTCAGC
>PVHT020001226.1:134735-157927 GCA_004024745.2 Catagonus wagneri | reverse complement strand
GGGGCTACCAGTTAGCAAGGCTAGCAATGCTGACCCCACTCTCCTCTGAGCCATGGCTTCGGCCTGGACTGGTGGCCTTGGCACACCTAGGAACTGAGTGAGAGACCAGTAGGGCCCACATGCTCAGGGTCTCTTGTGCCCCAGCATCACCTTGGGGCTGATGAACACACCTACTTCTGGATGCCTGGCCGTGCGGGGCACAGGCCACGCCACATCTTGGTAGGAGACCAGCTGGCCCAGCTCATGAGGCTGGAGTGTTGGAGGCCAGGCTGGGCTCCTGACACAGAACCTCTACCTGCTTCCTCCCGAAGACCTCAAAGCCGGCCTGGAGCTGGGGCAGGGGCTTGCAGGATGCCTCTCAGCAGACAGTCTTTGTGTGAGAACACGCTGATGGCCAAGTCCTCCGTGGTCCCCAGCTTCTCCTCCCAGCCAGTGGCTCCCTCGTGCTCACCCCCACATCCTCGTCGGGGTCGGCCACTCCCGCATGCTTCCCACCACCCCACAAGCAGGGCGAAACGCATCCTGTCTTTGAAAAGCCCAGCATCCTTTGAGCTGCAGGACATGGGAGACGCGTTATTGCCGAGGCCAGGCAAAACCGAGTCTGCTGGTTGGATGAAGGGGTTACAAGCGGATGCGTTCCAGAAGGCTCCTTGGAGGGACTTCCCAAGGGCTTCTCAGGCCTCTGTCCAGAGACCCAGCTGCCAGGCTCCACTTGGGCAGACGCGGCCCTGGGCTCGCAAATGCACAGGTGGGCACGGCTCCTGGATCCCCACATCACCTGGGGCGTGAACTTGGAACAGCCTCGCACCGCGACGGTCGGCAGGTGAGCCCTCCCGGGCAGGCACACCACTAAGCCCCTGCGGCAGGCAGCCCCACATCACCCTGCTGGTCAGGGCTCTGCTGAGGAGCCCTTTAGCCAGCACTTAAACGGACAGATGCGCTGACGCAGGCCTGGGGACGCCCGCTCTCTTCGCCATCCGGAGCAGCAGCACCACGCAACCTGGTTTTGCAGGTAAAGATGGATTGTGACCTGCCCCAGGCCACCAGGAGTGAGCAGGGGGCTGCACAGCTGCACTGGTCTGCACGGGGCATGCTCAGGGCGACACTTCTGCAGACGTGGTACCATCTGCAGTGCTGCCAGGATGCCTTTGGGTGAACCCTCGTCCTGGTCCTCGAACAAACATCACTGCAGCCTGGTGGCAGTGCCCTGCCTGGTGCTGCCCAGGGCAGCCAGCCGGCGACCATCCGATTCCACACCCCACGGGGCAGGAGGTGTTGCACGAGGCTACTGACGAGATCCAGAGCCAAGGGCTCAGGTAGACGAGTTCAAACCCCAGCCTCACTGCACCTGGGCAAGACAGGGAGTCACTGTGGGCCTCTGGGACCCAGTTTCTTTCCGCATAAAAAGAGATCGTATTGGTCCATTTCCACCAGAAGAATCAATGCCATGAAGTAAGAAGAGAGCCAGGGGCTCCGGAAATATCCTCTGGGAAGCTATGGACTTTTGCGGGGATTCCTGAGCACCAGGGCGTTCCAGACTCAACCGGTTCGATCCTGCGTGTCCGACCTGAAGCAGACAGACCAGAGGGGGCCGTGCCCACCATCGCCTGGCACAGAGACCTCCCGGGGAGGCTCGGGCACTTCACACTCCTGTTCCGCCTTGTTCTGGGCCCCCACCTCCAGGTCTGTCCCAGGACCCCAGTTGCACCCCCATATTCCCCAGCCCTGGCACACCCCAAACCTCTCAGGGCTCTGGTGACAGCGGCTGGATCCGCGGTCTACAGGGACACGTGCTGCCCCACTGGGCAGGGTCCCGGGGCACACAGGCCTTCGGCTGGGCTAGAGCTGGGCCAGAAGACGAGGTGCTGACCACAGGGGCCTGGGTGATCTGGCTCCTCCTGGAACTTCAGTGGATTAGAAAGTGGCTCTTTCCGCCACGCAGCTAAAAACAGCTGCCAGAGCGAGACTTCCAGTCAAGGCGGAACAGGGTGGGACACCCGCACGCACACCCACACCACACCGTCGGCCAAACCAGTGTCCGAGCCTCCTTCCCACACACGCGTGAACGGCTGCACCTGGCGTCCACCTGGAGTAACACGTCGGCTGCACCTGCTCCTGGCGGCCCCCCGACCCGCCGACGTGGACAGTACGGCCACGGGGAGCCTCGGCCACACGCCCGAGGGGCTCCCGGCCCAGTGTAAGCGGAGGGCCCACGCAGCGGGGAGCTGGGGGGACCGGGAACGGAGATGCCCACCCCTCCTGGGTGAGCCCGGGTCACAGCAAGGAGGCCGTGCTCAGCCATCGCGGGCGGGGGACGCCCAGGGCCAGGAAGCCTTCGGGACCCTCCCGCGCGGCGTCCACCTGCGTTGCAGAACAAGCGGTGCCGAGGCTGAGGCTGTGGCTCCCAGATGGAGATCTGCTGCAGTCGCCCGAGGCCCAGCTCCCGCGGGCAGGAGGCTCAAGGAGCGCCCACGGTCACAGGCGCCCCGGCGCCCCACAGACTCTCCAGGTCCCACAGGCTCCCGGGAAGGACGCTCGGGTCCCTGTCCCTCTGCTCGCTGGAGCTGAATCTGGCTCCGTGTTTCCTAAAACGCCCTGCCACCTCGCCGCCCCCAGGAAGGGCACAGCAGGTGTCGGGTTTGACGGGCAAGCCCGGGCCTGACGCGACCCCGTGAGGAAATCAGGCCCACGCGTGGAGTGCAGGAAACCCCCTCCCCGAGGGTCCCCCCCCCAGCAGGCTCGTCACCCCACACCCTCCAGGTCACAGTGGGCGGCACTGGCGTGTCGACTGGACGTAACAGACAAAGCTTCAGACCACCCGCGAGGGTGACGGTGACTGGAGCGTCCTGTAAAACCTCCATGACCACCGCCTCCTCCCCACACGCCCTGGGCTTCGGAGCCGGAGGCGCCAGCGGCCACCAGCGGCGCAGGGGCTGCTTCTGCTCCCGTCTTGAAAACCTGCTCCCTTCTCCTCCCGGAGCCTTAAGCTGGAGACCGAGGTAAGAGACCAAACACTGATTCAGCAAATGTGCTTCTACCCACCATGGGATGTTAATTTCGATTAAATCTAAGTCCTTGCAAAGAGGCACGTGATTTGTCAGGTGACAGCAGCCCCTGTCCCACAAAGCCGAAGCCCCTGGGCTGACCCTGCCCAGCGTCGCAGGTCCCGATGGCGGTAACTCTCGCTCTTCTCTCTCTTTTTATTTTTTTGCTTTCTAGGGCCGCACCTGCAGCATATGGAGGTTCCCAGACTAGAGGTCAAATTGGAGCTGCAGCTGCTGGCCGACGCCACAGCCACAGCCACGCCAGATCCAAGCTGCATCTGCTGTGACCTACACCACAGTCACAGCAACTCGGGATCCTTAACCCACTGAGCAAGGCCAGGGATCGAACCCGTGTCCTCATGGATGCTAGTCGGGTTCGTTAACCACCGAGCCACGAAGGGAACCCCTTACTCTTCTCCTAGTCTGGGGCCCTCCTCTGGCTGCAGTGCAGGTCAGAAACCTCCCCACGGTCATTAACACACAGGCGCTCCCCGGCCTGGGTCCAGAGTCTTAACCGGGAGGAAGCTGTGCAGCACGGGCCAACCAGGACACCGGGGCACGGGCCTTCAGGGGTCACAGCAACGCGGAGGCTCCCGACACGGCTGGCCCGGTGCAGAGGCAGTCCTTCCAGAATCCGGTGAGCGGTGTGCCACCCGCACCGTCTCCTCGAGGTGACTCCTGCCCTCGAAGTCCCCGTGCTCCTTCCTCTCCAGCTTGCAAACGTGGATGGGACGGGTTCTCCAGCACACAGCTCGGGGCTGGCCTGTCTCCCCCCAGCGCCCACTCTTGTGGCCACAGACCCTGCAGAGAGCTGGGGAAGAAGGGTCGCGATGGGCCCCAGGGGAGCGCAGGGACAGGCCCGGCGTGGCTCCCGGGTTGGCCTCCTCCAGCCGCAGCAGCAAGGAGGCAGTAAGGACCCCACATTAGCATCAGATAATTAACACGCGTCCTATCAACCCACTAATGGTACTTAGCTACGTCTGGAGACGCGCTATCAGGTAATGGAATGCTGTGGAGAAAAATAACTTAAAAGCAGAGCCAGCAATCGGCCACTCACTGCACCCACTGGCTTTAGGGACACTTGGTGGCATTAGCATTGTAACTGTGAAAGTCCCAACAGGAAAGCCCTCCAAGGCACTTCCCGGACCCCCCGACCACAGGGCCTCAGGGGTGGGCGTACTTTAAAACCACCCTCCGCACACAGAAAAATCAACCACATAGGCCTCGGGTCTTGGAGAAACAGCAACGCCCTGCCCCCGATGTCACCGGCACCTGCTAACGGGAGGCCACCGGCCCGCAAGCCAGGCTCCAGCCGACTGGTTCACGGCCAGGTCAGCCAGGCCAAGAGACCCCTCTGCCACCGCCATCCGTGGATGGGAGTAACAGGCGCGTAACTCTGAGACATTCGTAATCCTGCTGTTGACTTTACTAAACCTCACGTGAAACCCTCTGAGGAGAGCCTGGGAGGAAGTGGCCCACCCAGCCCTTAGCAAGGACGCTGGCAAAGCCGCCTGACGATAGGAATGGGTGCCTCTCGCTGGACGTTCAAGAGCCCAGGAGGCAGGTGGGAGCACGTGGGACCGATGTGGGGGAGCGGCGTCCTGCAAGTTCAGCCCCGCACCCATCTCTGCCTCCCGTTCTCTTGGGAGACCATTCCAGAGCCATCGGCAAACCAGCGGTACTGTGCCAGGGGCCCTGTGCCAGAGAGGCCCACAGCGTGGACACAGCACATCAGTGACCGTGACAGTGACCAGGACAGCAAGGGGCTGCGGCCACCGGTCCCGGGGAAGAGAGGCGGGCCAGGAGGAGGGGACCGCACGCCCGCTCAGCCCTCCTCCAGAAAGGAGGCCCTCGCAGGCTCTCAGCTCTGTCCCCTTGCGGGGCCACCGTGTCACCCCACCTGGACAGGCTGCCTTGCTACGATCCCCAGGGTCTGCGAGACCTGCGAGACCCTGGGTGGGAGGCAGGGGGCCTTTACCAGGCCCTGGAGGACGCAGTGGGACAGCCGAGTTCAGCTCCAAGAAGCGTCCGTCTCCCCCCGTCCCCACCGCCGGTGCCTGCCCCGGCCCTCGCTGGCCACCCCAGGCGCCCCTTCCCTGAAGCGAAGAGTCTGGACCAGAGGGTGGTTGGGTGGCCAGAGCCGCCTCATCGCAGCAGCATCCACGGAGCATCCAGATGCTGGACCTCGTAGCGAGGGTGGAGGGTCCAAGTGCAGGTGAACAGGCCTGGGGTTGCCCACAGCTGGTGCGGGGGCCTGGCCTGGGTACTCACAAGGCCATGGGCACAGTCCCGGAGCCCAGGAGAGAGGCCCCTGTAATCCACCCCCGTGCATTTCCCCACCGCAATCCCCCACCCAGAACGCGAGCCTGTCCTGTGGGGGCGGGAGGGGCTCACCAGGACGGAAGCCGAGCGACCCTGGTGGGGGCGGGGGTGGGGGTGCGGGCTGGAGGCGGCTAGCATGGAACAGGAGGTCTCAAGAGTTCACGGTCACTCTGCAGGTGCAAGGCCAGGGTGTGACTGAGGGCCTGGCCGGGGAGGCACGGCAGGTGCCCAGTTAGTGGGTCAGGAGCTGGGGGGCCCTGGGCAGAGGCCCTCGAGGGGTCAGAAGACTGTGCCACCGAAAGAAGGGGCCTTGGGAAGCCAGTGGGAAGGGGCAGTGAGGGTGGCCCTGCTGGGCTATTCCCCTGCTAGGACCCCAAGCACAAGCCCCCAGCTCTCCCCGTCACTCTCCCCTGCCAGGGCCACCAGCACACACACAAGGCACCAGGCACCCCTTGAGCAGAACTGCCAGGCCCAGGCCCGCCACCGGGGCTCCCCCAGCCTCATCTGCACGTGGAAGCATACCAGCCAGGAAGGGACCGCAGTGGGTGGAATCCAGCTCCCAAGCTTTCTACGAGGCGGAGCTCAATCAGCACGTCCTCACGGGTGGCTCGGTGCCGGGAAGGGGCTGGGGGTCGGCCCCCGGCTCAGCCAGGGTGGAAGTGGGCCTACCCAGCCCGCAGCCCTGCTCTGCACAGAGTGTGCCCCGCCCCAGGGACAAGACTGCCTGCTCCCCGTGCTCAGGGACATCTGGTCACCGTCCCATCCCAGCCTGCTGGGCACCAGGTGACCCAAGCGACCCGCCCCGTTGGAGAGCACACTCGAGGCGTTTGCCAGCGATGACTCACCCGCCCGTGTGAGCTGCGGTGAAACCCCACTGGTCCTCCAGCCCCAGAGCTGAAGTAGGGAGCAGCTGTCCCTGGACACTGGAGCTTCGACGGGAGCCCAGGTCCAGGCGAACCCCTGGAGTTGGTTCCAGGATCGTGGGTCAGAACCGTTCCGATCTGAGTAACATCTCAGGTCTGGCGGGACCCTTAGCACCGTGACCTTCAGATGCAGAGACTGAGGCCCCGAATCAGAAGGGACAGGATGCGTGTCTGCAGGCTGTGTGCCCTCGTGCCCGTGCAAAATCAGTGACGCGGCACAGAGAGACGGCCAGTGGAGACGGCGGGCAGGGGGAGGGGATCCTGGGCTCTGTCCCCTCCCGCTCTTCACTGCACGGCCCCCAGGCCTCTATCCACCAAGAAGGCCACCGGGCCACACCTATGCATTCTGCAGCCCTGGTTAAGAACTGAGTGCATCTGTGTGATTTTTATTAGATTCCACACATGAGTGATATCACATGGTATTTGTCTTTCTCCTTCTGACTTATTTCACTTCGTATGAGAGTCTCTAGGTCTACCTGTGTTGCTGCAAATGGCATTCCTTCTTTTTTTATGGCTGAATAAACAGAAACAGGCTCACAATGTCTAAAACAAACTTATGGCTACCAAAGGGGAAACGCACGTGGGGACGGGATAAATGAGGAGTTTGGGATTAGCATATACACACTACCATACAGAAAACCGATAACCGACAAGGACCCGCTCTCAGCACAGGGAACCTACTCAATATTCTGAAATAATCTGTATGGTAGAAAAAGAATGAATATAAATATATTCATATGTATAATGGCTGATCCACTTTACTGTAAACCTGAAACTAACACAACATTGTAAAGCAACTATTCTCTAATAAAAAATAATGTAAAGTAAATAAAATAAAAAAAAATAAAGGACTACATGGGGAGGAAAAGCGTGAGGAACAGTCGAGTCTCAAACACCCCCCACCCCCGCCACACGGGGCTCTCCAGGGGCTATAACATTGGAGGGGCTGAGGCTGAAAAGCAGCATGCAGTCTGGGTGTGCTAGGCGGGCACGTGTGTGTGTACAGGACTGCTGTCTGACACATCTTCACACACACGCACGCAGCAACACATCCTGGCAGGTGCACTGAGGGACCTCTCCCTGCCACCCAGGGTCATGGAAGGCATGAGGGTGGTGACGGGGAGAGGAAGACGGCAATGGGCTGCCTCAGGTGGGGGCCTCCTGAGCCTTAGGGGGTCCGCCCTCTCCATCTGCCAGCACAAGGCTGCTGACCCCTCCCTGCAGGGGTTCCTTGGGTCCAGTGACAAGGCCGGTTGGTGGGCACAGGCTGGAACAGAGCCCACCAGGGCTCTGGGCAACAGGCTCCACCACACCCCCAAAAAAGGAAGTAATAAAGGCACATTCCCGGCAGCCAAGGCTCCCACAGGCAGTAGAACCTTCCGGAGAAAAAGGCATTTATGCATTTACTCCAGTGGGTTCTAGACAGAAATCTCCAAATCTTACACCCAGGGACTTCACTGTCTCCTGAAAAGGTGAGCATCATCAAGCCCGTGGGTAGAAGCCGGATCCAGGTTTGCCTCCAAACGGCTTTATCACCAGCGGCAACAGTTGCACGGGAGGTACGGAGAAATTCCGATGTGGAGAAGCGGCTGCCAGCGACCTGGGAGCCCCAAGGCTGCTCGCGAGCCCTGGAGACCTGCAGAAAGGCCGTCCCCTCCCAGGCGTGCTGCGGAGATGCACCTGCCGCGGAAGGGGGACGGCTGATGTCCTCAGAGCCCCGCGCCCCCGTTCAGCTCCAGACACGTGGGGTTGTCACGCCGCTGGCACAGGGCTCCAGAACCGAGTCTCCATTCAACAAACCGGGAAGTACCAGGAAAAGGAAGCAGGGGTCTGCGAGCAGGGAGACACACCGCAAGGGCTTGGTTGTCACACGGTGGGGTGGGGGGTGGGGGTTGCAACTAAGTGATCGGTGGGTGGGGTCGGGGATGCTGCCCAGCATCCCACGGTGAGGGCCGCCCGCCCAGCGTGACCAGGCCCCGACGTCCACAGCGCCACCGGGCAGAAACGCCAAGAGAGCGGAAGTAAGCATTCGCGGAAAATAAGCACGGAGGTTTCAAAGCAGAGCCAAGGATAGGAGGCGAGGACAGCGTCCTACTCCGGCATTGCGCGGGCCCACCGGGGACGTTTTTAAAATTGCTCTGAGATGCCACTCGGTTTTCTTCTTCTTCCTTTTACTCCGAAATTGTCAGAACCAAACGTGATCCTGGAAGTCCCGGGACCCCTGTGTTTTTCAGACCGCAGCTCTCTAGCCCCACCCCCAGCACTGTGGCCCCTCCCCTGATCCTTAGGCCCTGGCCCCCGACTTTCAGATCCTCCCCAGGCCTTAGGCCCCGCCCAGACCTTAGGCTCCACCCCCAGACTTTCAGGTCTGTCCCAGACCTTAGGTCCCACCCCCGACCTTTGGCCCCGCCCCTCGACCTTAGGCCCCGCCCCTTCACAGCTTACCGCCCGCCCAGAGCGCCAGAATCACAGAGCGTTTGCCCGGAGAATCAGGCAGTCAGGGACTTAGCGGCAACAGGCCATGCCTGGGGCCCAGAGCCTTGCCAGCAGGCATCCCAGATGAGCACATCCGGGGAGAGGAGGCAGTGCGCTCGCTCGGGGAAGGCTTCCTGGAGGAGGGGGTCCCCAGCGCTGGGGGCAGGCATGGTCTGGAGACCAGTCCAGCTCAGAGGTGCCTTCACATTCAGCAGCACTACAGGGTGTCGGGTGCCCTGGGCCGGGCAGGCGGCAGAACCCCGCAGGAAACAGGCCGGACATGCCGGAGAAAGGCACACGCACCGCGTGCCCAGGAAGGGAGCCCTGCAGCCCTGGGTCCGCCAGGCCCGGACAGGGGCGGGGGAGAGGGTCGCCCGGCAAGGAAGATGGGGCTTCGGGAGGCCGGAGTGAGGTGGCAGGAGGTGGGAGTGACGAGGAAGGGATGGCACAGCTCCACTCCCAGGGGAGCCACGCGTGGGGACCCCCAGTGGCCAGCCTGGAGGCAGAGGGGCCACCCACGACCAGGCTAACGTGTCCAGCAGGGACTCAGGCGACAGTGCTGAAGACAGACTTGGAGGACAAGGACTCTAGGAGTCTGGGCACAGGGACAGAGCCAGAGGCTGCCCCGCGGTGCAGAGGCCCTGGTCAGGGCTGGGCAGGGAACGAGGAGGGTCCAGGAATGGAGAGGGGACCCAGGACCACCCCGGGAGGTCAGGGTAGGCCGTGCCCGGAGAGAGGGCTGGCAAGGAACCCGGCAGAGCAGGGTGCCAGCCCAGTTGCTCGAGGCCCTGCTCTGCCTGCGCCAACCGTCCAGCCCCCCACCGGGATGTGAGCCCAGGAGGCCCCCAGCGTGCCCGCCTCCCTGTGCCCATGCTTCTTAAGTCCTCATCACATGCGCGACCTAAGGCACAGGCCTTGAGCTGGCTCTCCAGGACGCACTCCCCACACTTGGAAGGGGAGCCAGGTCCCGGGTGCTCATAGAGGCCAGCGGCCCCTCCCGGGGGAGGCCGACCCCACAGCGAGACCCAGATCAGGGAAGTGGGAGCCCTGAGATGAACGGGGCCTCCCCCCAAGGGCCCAGGCCTGCCATTCCTGGGACACCAAGGGCCCCAGAGGTGGGGACTGCCCCCCCACCCCCACCCCAAGAGCCATGGGGACCAGGGGATTTGGGAGGGGTCCCACCGACCCAGCTGGAGACAAAAGTGTTTCTGCGCCTGACTCCTGCCAGCCTCTGGAATAAACCAGCAAATGTGACAAAGCCTGCGGGAGCCCCACACTCTGTTCTCGAGTGAAGGAGGGACGGGAGAGGTGCCTGGACACCGGCTGCCAGGCGTTTCTTTTTCTTTTTCTTTTTTTTTTTGTCTTTTTGCCTTATCTAGGGCCGCACCTGTGGCATATGGAGGTTCCCAGGCTAGGGGTCTAACAGGAGCTGTAGCTGCCACTCTTCACCACAGCCACAGCAACGAGGGATCCGAGCCACGTCTGCAACCGACACCACAGCTCATGGGCAAGGCCGGATCCTTAACCCACTTAGCGATGCCAGGGATCGAACCTGCAATCTCATGGTTTCTAGTCAGATTTGTTAATCACTGAGCCACGACGGGAACTCCTGCCGGGCGTTTCTGGAAAGCCCAGCCACCAAGGAGCTTGTGCCGTCTGCTGGGAGTCTCAGTTAGTGCCACTCAGGGCCCAGATCTGGAAACGCTGTGGAGGGGAGGGTGCAGGGAGAAGCAGCCCATGGCTGGCTGCTTCTTGGCACAGCCCGGCCACCCCCAGCTCGGCTCGAGGGCCTGCGGGTGGCATGCAAAGCTGCGGTAGAAAGGGCCAGCCCAGGCCCTTATGAGGACAGCCAGTGACAACCCCCCAACCCAACAAAACCCAGCAGAGGTAGGAGGGGCCAGCCCCCTCTCTGACCAGCATCTGATCCCCTCTCCCTCAGGGACCCTGACCCACGTCCCCTTGTCATCCAGTCTCCTTCCGGTCGCTCGGCCGGCACCCAAGGCTCGGGGTGACAGGTGGTATTCTGTAGAGGTCATTAACTCCAGATCACCACGTTTTTAATGCAGAAACGAGCCCTTCTACATCAGCGCAGCTGCGAAGCTATATAAAGAAATGGGGATTTTAATGTTTTGCTTTCTTCCCTTTTCTAGTGCCACATTATCATAACATTTCCCCATAATTACGCCCATAAAAGTCACCTGAAAATACTTCACGCCACAAAAGTTGATCTCCATATTTCATGCCGGAGATGCCAAGCGGCAGGTCTGAGCGCAGAATTCCTGGGCGGAATTCGGGCCGGGGGGCCTGGCGCTAAAGGCCTGGCACACGCTGAGTCGGCCATGGGATGCAGCCCCCCTCGGGGAATCACTGTCCTCCGGCCTCGCTGCTGGACGTGAGGGGTCAGGGACAGTCCCGGAGGATGTGGCCTGGAGCTCTGCTAATGCAAGCCCCACAAGCAGGTAACCTGTCTTTATGCAGCTGAAAGACACACAACCCATCTTCGGCTGCCAGAAATCCATCAGATAAAACACACAGTGGGAGGAGAAAAACACAGATGAGAAAAAAAACTTCTGAGTGGCATCACTTCATTAAGTTTCCAGGATTTTCAATTTTACCTCTTCGAAAACCCCAGAAATAAAATCTGAACAGCAGGAAAGTGGCACATTCTAATCTCTTCTAAATACGCCATAAATTGTATTTATAAAGGATACGTAGCGTCAGAGAGCCCACGCTCAGTTAGGATTCTAATGGATTAAAAACAATTCAGAAGTTGTTTGTAATGTCTTCTCATAGTTGCAGCAGGAGATTTAAGTTAAAGCTACATTTCAGTTTTGATGAGATTTGATTTGAAAAAGAAAAAAAAGTCAAAAACACGGTCACATTGCCTCTCCCCAGCCCTGCTCCCCGCAACTTTAAAATACAGACTTTTCTCCCACACGCCAGGAGCGGCTGTCCCAAACAGGGGACATGCCATCTACACGAAAACACAGCCTTCTCCACTTGGGATTTTAGGCTGGGCTTGACGGTCCAATCAAGGTTCAGCGTCACAGGGCAGCCACTGGCTTGTCGCTCTTTTGGTCTCCCTCCCTGTTATTACAGCCGAGATGTTGTAAAGCCAGCATCTCCCGGGTCTTGGAGACCAGCACCGCACCCAGGCAAGCCAGAGCTTCCCTACCCATCCCAGCGTCGGGGCTGGGCGCACCCGTCCGTGCCAGACACGCTGCGGGGAAGACGGCCTAAACCAGCGTCCTCTAAGCCACGAGGACGGAGGTCTCCCCAGACCCGAACAAAGGGAAATTTCAACTCTCTCACCCCAAGCGCATCACCTCCCGAGACAGCTCAGCCCTGCGGTTCAGGAACCGCACACACAGCGAGGAGCGTGCCTCTCCAAAGACGCCCATCGAGGGCCCCCTTCCTCTCTCTGCTTTTCCTGGCAATTCTTCCCCAACAGGAGAAAATGACAGGGCTGTGTCACTATAGCAACTAACCTAATTGGCGGACTGCAGGTCTTTCTTCAGCCAGAGGGTGGAGCCCATCTCCTCGGTAAGCGTCTCCCAGGCTGCAAAGCTGGGGGGGCGGCGAGTCCCTGGGCCAAGAACAGTAGACTACCCCCTAACTGAAAACCGGGCCAAGAAAGAGTCCAGTTTTCTTTCAGCAGCGCCAGGAAGTGCACATCGTATGTGCTGCACAGAAACGCCAATTTAATAGGCAGGATAATTGAATCCTGTATGTACTTATCAGTTTCCCTAATTAATATGGTACCAATAGATCTGCTCCATAACACAAAAACATTTTGGGTAATAAAAATCCTGACTGATAATAAAAACAATCTTGGAAAAGAGAACGAAATCACAGGAACTGCTTCATTTCCATTTTATTTGCTTTATCAATTTAAAAAAAAAAAGTGCTTTTTTTTTATCTCTGGGACTGATGTTCCAAGCTATAAATTATTATTATGTCTATTTTGTATTTTAGTGAAACGGTTTAATTTCTCCAAGTGCTTATGTCTATTCTGTATTTTAGTGAAATGTCTTAATTTCTCCAAGTGCGAATCTAGCGCAATTGGGTGCGTCCAGAAATCTTACCTCATGGTCAGTTATTCCGTTCCACGGAAATGGAAACAGCCGTAAACGTGTAGTTAACCCCAGCTCCCGTTATTAATGATTTCTGCCGTCCTGGATAAGGCATTTTTACCAAATGTCCTCGTCCTGGCGGATGCGCAGTTTCCAGGATGCCCAGGCACCCTCCTAAAGGCAGGCTGAGTGTGGGTCGGGATCTGGGGAGCCACCTGTGTCTGAGCAGCCACAGGCCCAGGCGCTGCACTCTGACCCCCGGAGCAGAGGTGTGAGGGTCAGGAGAGACAGAAGTCGTGCCTCCCGCAGGGTTAGGTGGCAGGAGGCAGGGGGCGGAGCAGGCTGGGGCTGGCAGGTTGAGGAGCTGAGAGGGGAGCCCTGGCTGGCGCACCTGGAGTGTGAAGCGTGGAAGCCACAGGGCGGAGGTGTTATGCACTTAACAACAATTAGCTGTTTCTCTCCCCACCTAGAGGGCTGCCTCCCCCCCCGCCCCCACCTGTGGTTGCCAGTTCTTGGTGCCAAGGTCGTGGTCCCCAGGGCTGGGGAGGGACAGCAGCCCAGGGACTCAGAGCACAACAGCCCCCTCCCCCCAAACACACAGGACCGACGAGCCCCTCGCCCCCTGCTGCCACCAGGAAGCGGGTTCCAATTCGCCTCCCCTGTGCACCCTGAGTTTATCTGCCTTTAACCGTTTCCTCACTGCCAAGGAAGCTGGCCAGGGCTCTGCTCTGGAAGCCCCAGCAGGTTGCCCCAGGCCGCGAGATGGCAGGGGCGGCGGGGGGGTGGGGGGAGCTGGGGAGAGGGCACAGACCTCGCACAAACCCCCAGGCCCGCTCCAGGCAGCCCGCCCATCAAACGCAATCCCAGGGGCGCGCAGCCTGGGCAGCCGGGCTTGCGACCCCACCGGGGATCTTCCGGCTCCGAGACCCCTCCCCGCACGCTGCCACAGCGTCGCCAGCAACTGTAGGGACATGCACAAGCAGCACGACTCCTGCTCCGAGCACCAGGCTTCCCTCGCAATCCCAGCGGGCCGGGCTGTCCCAGGACTCGGGAGACCACGCGCCAACCGGGTCTCCGTGGCCCGCCTGCTGAGGTCCCATTTTGGAGACAGAAAAGGCTCGGACTGGGAGCAAGGAGGCCGAGGGCTGCGAGGTGGTGGCGCGGAGTAAGGCTCAGCGCCGGCCTTTTTTTTTTTTTTTTTTTTTTTGTAAAGAATCCATATTTTTCCACCGCCTCCCGCGCCCATGGCAATTCTCCATGACAGGTGTTCCATAGCACCCGTCCTTTCCTCCTGCTGGGGTGGAAGGGAACCCAGACCCTGTGGCAGGTGGTCCAGGGCCAGCCAGTGCCATCCCGGCCGGGAGCCTGCGCCCGGGACTCTGACCATTCCCCACCCACCCTGACCAGCCGCGAACCCGTGTGCGGAGCACTGATCAGCATCCCCGCTCCAGTTCCCAGGCTGTGCCCGCTGTCCGACCAGCCCCTATTCACCCAGCCCCCAGCCTGTGCCCAGGGCGAAGCCCACCCCCACGCACCCCAGCAGCCTGTTCCCGGTCCCCCAGCTCCCAGCCTGTACCCTGGGCCCCCACCAGCCCTTGTCACCCCAGCCCTGAGCTCGCGGCCCCGCGCCAGACCCACCGGGTCACCGGCTCAGGTCCCCGGACACTACTCGCCAAATGCCGAAGGCAGCGGCCGGCTCTCTCCGGCACCCCACCCGTCACTTCTCTTATTTTTTTAGGAAAGCGCCTGGCGAGCCTGCTTCCCGCGAAGCCGGGGGCTCCAGCCGCGCGTCCTAGCCCAAGACCCGCTCCAGCCCGAGGCGCCCCGCTCCGGACTCGGCCACCGCGTTCCCCCCCACACACACAAGGCCCCCGCGGGAGTGTCGCCAGCGCAAAGCTCCGGGCAGGGCGCTCCGCCGACACCCCCGGCAGTGCTGCCCGCCCGCCCCGGACCTGCCGCCGCCTCCGGAGCGCGCGGCTCCGCGGCGAAGCCGCCGGCTCGGCTCGGATCCCGGGCCTGGGCCGGGAGCGGCGGCAGCACGCCGGGCAGCCGCGGGCATCGCCGCGCAGGGACGCGCCGCGCCACCCGGGGCCTGGCGCCCGGGCCCTGCCCCGGAGTCGGGAGAGGGAGGCTCGGCGGCGGCGCGGGCCTCGGAAGTGGCGAGTGCCGGGACTCCGGGACGACCCTCGCCCCGCTGGCCCAGCCGAGGACCGGCGGGGGACCCGGGAGACGGCGCGCCCGGAGCTCGCAACTCCGCTCGGACTCCGGGCGGCCCGCGGGGCGCCCCGCCGGAACCGCGGCCCGGGTTCCGGGGGCCCGTGGCCGGGCCGGGCCGGGTCGGAGGGCTGTGCGGGGGCCGGGGCCGCTCGGTACTCACTGCAGTAGGCGATGAGCAGGCTGGCCAGGATCATGAACGCCCAAAAAGTTGAGGACATGCTGGGCAGGGCGGTCGCATCTTGCCGGCTGCTAGTCCTGGGCGATGGCGCCATTGAAGCCGCGGCGCCCGCGCGGGGGGCAGCAGCGCGTCTCAGCAGCCGGCCCTGCCCGCGCCCCCGCGCCGGCCTCCACGTGCGGGCCCCGCGCGCGCCATCCTCCGCCGCCGCCGCCGCTGCCGCCGCCGCCGCGCCCGGGCTCCGGCCCACTGCGCCCCGCGCCGGCCCGCCCCGCGTCGCGCCCGCGCCCGCGCCCGCGCCCGCCGAGCCCGGGGACGCCGGCCCTGCCGCTCTGGGCGTCGCTGCGCGCCCGGGCTCGGCGCGCAGGCCGCGGATGCGAGGGGCGCTCCCGATGCGCGTGCACGGCGCCGCGGGGGCCCAGCGCGGGCCCCGGGACTGGCGCGGGAGCCCGGCGGCGGAGGGGACGAAGCGCCCTCTGGATGGCGACAGAGACGGCCCGGCGCGCCTGCGGCCTGGGCACCTCGCGGGGAGGACCGGCCAGCGTGAAGTTTTTGGACTTGGGCCGTGTTGCCGAGCCCTTGGCGCCCACATCCTTCCCGCCCCGGCCTGCCACGCTGGGGTCCCAGACCTCGCCTGGAGTGGGGGTTCCAGAGTTTACTCCGAGTACAACCACGAGCTTTGGACCCTTTCCCCGGATGGGCCTTGGATGGGCCTTGTCGTTCCTGTTCTGGGCTGTGTGTTGGTGTCCTCACACCCCGGGCGGAGCACAGCCTTGGACCCGCTCCGAGTCAGCTGAGTTCCAGCATCCAGGAAGGCCCCTCCTGTCCCTGGGCTGGCACTGCCAGGCGGGGGACACGAGTCCGTGATTCAGGAGCACTCCCCTTGGCCCCTCTGAAGCGTCTCCGCCTGTGCCCTCCGCCCCGGCCTTGGTGAGCATCTCCGTGCCCACCAAGGCCCTAGTTTCGTGTCCCCAAACTCCCCACCCAGGGACTGGCCTCCTACAAAGACGCTGAGGATGGAGAAGGCGCCTCCGTTGAGGCCAGTTTCCCCTCAGGAGGATGAGCCCGAGTCCAGGTGCTCAGCAGATGGCCCTGCTTCCCTGGGGAAGCTCGGGGGCCCTGGGGGCCCAGTCACCCCGCAGCCACGCACTGCCTTCCTGCCAGTGGAAAGTCATCCTTCCCAGTTCAGCAGGGCTTCTGGATTCTGAATGAGGAAGGGGAGCGGGAGACCCTCTCTCAGGAGTCGCTAGAGGGCCTGAGCGCTGGACGGAGCAGCCGGAGAAGTAAAGATGGAAGGCGGTAAGCAGCATTTCTGCTCCAGCCTGAGTCCGGGCTGGAGAGGCCCTGGGGACCACGAAACTACCGTGCAGACACACATGCACCCCACACATGGCAAACACACACGTGTGCACAGGCGCACACACTCCCTCTAGGGGAACCAAGCAGAGAGAAGTCTCAGGCCGGGTGGTCTGTTCGGGTCCCCGTGGTCCGCACGGTGGGCACCTTGGCCAGGGCCTTTGGCAGGGCTGGTGCTGTAATATGATTATGTCCAAGTTGATTTTTTTTTCATAACCTTTCTGTTCGTGTTTAATGCCAGTCCTGCGACTTCCCGTCTCAATTCCTTCCCAACTGCAGCTGCCCGTCTCCCTGTGCTGGCAGGGAGGCACTGCGGAACCCAGGCCCCCAAGGACCCCGGGGGGCGCAGGGACAGAATGCTATGTCTGTGCGTGCCCCCAGCCCAGGGAGGGGCCCTCGAGCCAGTGCAGGAAGCCACTGTGTGTGCCTGCGTCTCCACCTGTACAATTCATTCCTTTGAGTTAAGCCTTTCATCCTGTTTTTTAAAAGGATGTGCCTTGCAAAAAGGTTACTTTCTATTTCATCCTGTTCATTCTGAAGTCCTGGACATTCCTTTGTTCAACCATCGAGTACCTGGTAGATGCCAGGTGTTGCAGGAGACAACGGGAACCAGCCATGCACTTTCCGTCCCCCGTCCCCGTCCCCCACCCCCGAACGTGCAGTTTATTTGGGAAACCAGCCGTTGCAGCGCAGTGTGTGGAATAGTTCAAGGGCCTGTGGGGCAGAGAAGGGGAGGGTTGGCCCCAAATCGTGTAGTGGGGTACAGTCAGGGTGTCGCGGGGAGGCAACCAGAAGAGTGGTTTTCAAACATTTGTGATGCCATCCTTAAAACTAGCCCGCGCGCGCGCGCACACACACACACACACCAGTTGAAAGTTGTGCAGAATAATGCTCAAGCCCTCAGTGCTCTCTGGTATGTTCTATTCTCTCCTAATTCATTTCTTAAAGTGCTGGTTTTGCCCATCCAGTCATTACATTTGACAAACACTGTTCCGCAGAGAGATGTGGTCCCCACTGGACTCGGGAGAGCGCCCTGGGGCTGTGGGGCCAGAGGAAGTGGGGGGGCGGCGGTTGGGGAGAGCGCTCCGTGCTCCGGGCAGAGGGCCCGAGGTCAGTGGAACCGCCTCCTTCCTCCTGAAATGCAAACCAGGAGATTTCTGTGGCTGCAATGCAATGCTCGCAGTTTTACACGTTAAGGAAGAAGACACGCCTTCAAGGACACTTGTTAAGGACGGTCAGGCGGACCCTTGCAATATGTACGAGGACCCCCTGAGATGGGTGGGGGGGCTGGGTCCCCTCTGAAAGCAATGTGGGCGGGTGGGTCTTTCCAGCCCAGGATCAGGTGGGGGTCAAGGGCTGGAAAATTACTAAGAGGAAACATCAGAGGTAAGGAGGCTTCAGGCTAAACTGACGCAACAGGATTCTTGCCATGGGCGGCCCAGGCGGTCAGACATCCCCTGGCGAGGGTGGAGGGTAGGGGTGCAGAACCTGAGCGCATCTGGGGGGAGGGGTCCTGGATGGAACAGACCTAGCCGGGATCTGGGCACTGCTGGCACTTACAAGGAAGTCAGCTTGTCCAGATGGGCCTGGAGCAGGTCAAGGATCTGGACTCAGGACTAATGGAAAACTTTAGGATGCAGATGGACTAACTCGGGCCATGTTCGCAAAGATCGGACTGGGGGCAGGAAGGAGAATAGTGTTCTTGGCACTTCTGACTCCGGGATCCAGGTGGTGCAGAGTCTGAAACCCTGAGAGGCTGGAGGGCGTAAGGGGGCAGGGTACGCGGTGGGACGGGGACCTCCTGCCGGGGCCGACGACCCTGATGGGACTTCAAAGGCTCAACCAGTGCAGCCCAGAGCAGCTAGGCAGATGCCGGTGGTTCATGGTGAGGGACCATGGTGGAGACGGAGGATGGGGATGAGCAGAGTGCTGGATTCTGTTGCTAGGAAACAGAAAGCTCAGTTCTGGAGCCAACGGGTTACCACGGAGTGGCAGTTGTTGTTGCTGATTGGCTGGTTTGATTACTAGCCGGAAAGGATGGAATGTTCGATTTTGAAACTTGGAAAGTTTGTTAGAGAAGCACACCCCCACCTTCCCCCCAAGCCTCAGAAACAAGGGGTGTAGGTATGCGACCCCGAGGGGTCCTTGGGGCCCACCCCACACTCCAAGCTGACAGTCACAGGGCAGCCAAGA
The DNA here is from genome assembly GCA_004024745.2 of Catagonus wagneri. NCBI lineage: Eukaryota > Metazoa > Chordata > Mammalia > Artiodactyla > Tayassuidae > Catagonus > Catagonus wagneri. The sequence goes on along the minus strand of PVHT020001226.1, from coordinate 139,149 downwards.
CCCGGCCTGGGGAGGGGCGTCCTGCACCTGCAATTCTCGGGGTGGCCCCGGGAATGGAGACGCCCCCAGCGAGGTGTGGCTCCTGAGAGGGGGGTCTCATGACAAGCCTGGTCAGGGGACCTCAACCTCCCCTCTGGGGGTATGTGCCTCTCATTCTCCCTGCTCTGCCTTTGGAAACCGAAGCAGCCTCGTGCTTCCTGCCTTCCCCTCCCTCACTCTTCCCTTCCTGGTGTCATATTTGTCACTCTGTCGTGGGCCGCCAGACGGACGGAGAGCAACCAGTCCTTCTGAACCGGAGCGGGATGTCGTAACTGGGTGACGAGGTAGGAAGGCCCCCGTGTATGAGAAAGCAGGTGCTCTCGTGTGGCTCTGTGTATGCCGCCTGCCACCCTCATTGCCCATGTGCGTTTGGAAAGACATCTCTGCTGGGCAGGGCGGGGACAGGTGCACGAGTCCAGGTGAAAGGCAGGCTGGCTGCATCTCTCAGAGACCGAGAACAGAGGACATCGGTGTCTTTGGGCAGATGGGGTTGCCCGGCCGGCCGTGGGAACCGGGAGGCGGCAGGCCATGGTGGAGGGGTCTCAACCTGGAAGAAGGCAGTGTCTGTAGAGACAGGCGCTGGGGACAGAGGTCAGGCTCACTGAGGTCGGCTTCCTGGGCGGGCAGGCTGGAAAGCGGCGGCCAGGAGGATGCATCAGGGAGGGCGGCAGATAGGAGCAGGGCTGGGGGGCTGGAGCCGGGGCAGACCAGAGCCCCAGGGGGACCCAGAGCACCCTGGCAGAACGCTCCACCCCCGCAACCATGAACTTGAGAGAGGGAATCTATGGGTCATTTTAGGAACCACACGCCCTGTATAGACTCAGTCTTAATCCTGATGCTTCTCTCTTCTGTACTGTGTGCCAGGTTCTGTCCAAGGTCTGTGTGGTAAGAGCTGGTTCAGTCCAGCCTCAGAACCGCCTTCTGATGGGCTCCGCTCCTGGACTCACAGCTGGGAAGCGGGGCAGGAAGGAGGGAAAGGATTTGCTCCCAGAGTTTTAGCGGTAAGGGCAGGTGGCGGCCAGAGCTGGGCCCGTCCGGCTCCAGACCCCACTCTTCAACACTGCTGCTCCCTGGCCTCTCGTTTCTCAATTACGTTCCTCTATAGAAAATCTCCTACAACGGACAGAGAAGCAAAAAGGAAAACAAGTGTTCCTTCCTCCTACACTCAGCTGACCACACATCTCTCTTCACACATTCACTCCATAGATTGTTTTTTTATAGCAGCTTTATTGAGCTATAACTTACAAACCGTACGATTCACCTATTTAAATTGTGTATAATTCCATAACTATTAACATTTGTGCAATCACGATTTGTGGTAGGCCATTTTTATCACCCCAAAGAAACCCCACACCCTCTGCAACTGCAGAGCCCTCCGTCCCGCCTCTGCAAGCCCTATATCACCACGAATCTACTTTCTGCTTTTACAGATTTCTCTCTAGATTTGCCTAATCTGGACATATCACATAAGCGGAATCATGTAGTAGCTGGCATTTTGTGACTGGCTTCTTTCGCTTAGCAGAATGTTTCCAGGGATTTTCCATGCTCTAGCCTATGTCGATACTGCTGTCGTTTTCATGACTGAGTAATAGTCCATCGTATGGATAGGTCGCTTTTGTTTGTGCGTTCACTAATTCATAGATTTGGGGTTCTTTCTGCCGTTTGGCTATTACGAATAATGCTGTTAGTAACATGCCCAAACAAGTTTTTGTGCAGACATAGTTTTTCGTCACTCTTGGATATATTTCTAGGTGTGGATTTCCTGGGTCCACAGCTCTTTGGTAAAAAAGTTCCCCGGGTGTAGGGGACCTTATTTCATGGCACCACGTATTCTTTCAGAATGTTGTTTCCACGGCAGCCTAAAATCTTATAGCCTATAAAGACTACCCTTTATTTAATCATCAGTTTTAGTTTGCGGACACTGAGGCTATTTTCAGTATTTCATTCTTTTGAGCATTTCAGTGATGCACATGCTTGTACCTACCTCTTTTCCTCCGCTTACGGTTATGTGCAGAAAAAAAAGTAGAACTAGAATTTTTAGGTCCAAATAAGGACAGTGCTTTTGGGCCGTGCTATATTTTGCCAAATGAATTTGGAAATAATGCTATATTAATTTGCAGGCCTCCAGACAGTACCTGAGAGGAGCCATTTCAGTCCAACTCATATCAGCCTGTATATTATCACTGACCCAACTAACTTGGACAATTATTCCGGTGATAAAAATTCTCATGATTGTTTTCATTTGCATTTATTTGATCTCACGAGGGCTTACAATTTCCATGAATATGTCACTTTAACGTCGTCTTTGGTGAACCAACTGTTTGCATCCTTGGCCAAGTTTTCTCCTGGTGTGTTTCTGTTTTTATTACTGATTAGGAAGCACTCTTTTAACTTTGGGATTCATTTCTGTTGATTTTTTTGAAATGTAAAAAAATACAGAAAGGTATAAATAAGACAGCAGCTGCTGTTAGTGCTCTCTTACCTCCACTGCACATCATATTTTTTCAACTGTTGAATGGCTCGTGGGCCAGTTTTTCTATTTCTAGACTTCAATACGCTGTCAGTGGGAATATGGCTTTTCATCTTTTGTTATTTTTAACAGCTTTATAGAGGTCAGGGTTCCCCCAGAGAAACAGAACCAATGAGAGAGAGAGGCAGGAATGGGCGGCGGGGAGGTGTAAGGAGCGGGTCATGCAGGTGTGGAGGCTGGCAGTCCAGAACTCGCAGGACGAGCGAGGCTGGATCCAGAGACCATCTGAAGGCCGGCTTCCTGTTTCTCGGGGCACCTCTGTTTCCTCCTAACGTCGTCCATTGATTGGAAGAGGACTGACCACATTGTGGAAGTCATCTGTTTTCTCAAAGTTTGCTGACTTTGGGAGTTCCTGTCGTGGCTCAGTGGGCCAAGAACCTTACTAGCATCCGTGAGGATGCAGGTTCAGTCCCCGGCCTCGCTCAATGAGTTAAGGATCCGGTGTTGCCGTGAGCTGTGGTGTAGGTCTCAGATGCAGCTCCGATCCCACGTTACTGTGGCTGTGGCATAGGCCGGCAGCTGCAGCTCTGATTTGATCCCTAGCCTGGGAACTTCTATGTGCCATATGTGTGGCCCTAAAAAGCCAAAAAAAAAAAAAAACCCTTCAAAGTCTGCTGATTTCAGTGTTAGTCATATCTAAAAAGTGCCTTCACAGAAATATCCAGACTGACATCTGACCAAACAACTGGTCACAAGAGCATGAAATTCACCCCCACAGGTGACATAACTAGTGTACAATAAACAACATGTATTTGAAGTGGACATTTTTTAAATAAATTCTGGCCTGCATTTGCGTAAGAAAACATCACCACAGTCAAGATTAGGCCTATATCCACATCCGTCACCACCAGCCAGTTCCACTGGGATTTGGCAATTCCACCAGCCCAACCTCCCTGCCCACTTCAACCCATGGCTACTGTCAGGATACACGACTTTGCAGACCCTAAGTATCTATGAAAATGGCTTAGCGTATCTTCCTTTTTCCTGCCTTGTTTCACTCAGTAAAATGATTTTCATCCACGTTTCTGAGGGCATTGATAAATAGCTGATTCCTTTTTCACTGCCGAGTAATGTTTCATCACCTGGATACACTGTTTGCAAGCATTCTCCTGTGGTGGACATGTGGGTTGCTTACACTTTGGGCCATAAGAAATCAAGCTGCTCTGAACGTTCACGCACACATTTTTATGTGAGCACACAGTTTCATTTCTTATGGGTAAGTATCAAGGAGTACAACAGTTGGGTCGTATCAGAGCCTCACATTTCACTTCATATGAAATAGCAAGTTCTTTTCCAGCCTCATGGTGCGTCTCTGCCTCTGCGCTGAAGAGTTCTGTGTGCTCCACATTCTCACATCTTGGTGTCATTCTAATTATTTTGTTTACATCTTAATGGCTGTAGTGCAGCCTCTCATGTGATTTTAATTCTCATTTCCCTAATGTCTAACGATGTTAAGAATCTTTTCGTGGCTTATTTGCATATGGGAAAATAAATGCTTCTATAGTGAAGTACCCACACATTTTTATTGAGCTGTTGGTTTTCTTGGTTTTTGAAAGTTCTTTATATATCCTAGATACAAGGTGTCTATCAGATGTGTAATTTGCAAAAATTTTCTTCAGGCTATAACCGGTCTTAGTCTCCTAACAGTGTCGCTTGAAGGACAGGTGTTTAGTTTTGGTGAAGTCCCATTCATCAGTTTTCTCTATAAATTACACAGGTGGATTTCTATTTAAGAAATTTTTGCCTAGCCCAAAGCAAAAATGTTTCAGGTATGTTTTCTTCTAGAAGTTTTAGAGTTGTAGGCTTTCCATTGAGATCTCTGGTTTATTTTGAGATCACTTTCAT
>PVHT020001226.1:103085-125785 GCA_004024745.2 Catagonus wagneri | reverse complement strand
TCCTCCCCCCTCCTGCCCATCCCTCCCCCGTACCCACCACCATGCACCTTTGTGACTGGAGGTCTGTTTTCAGAGGAAATGGTGGAACCCCAGGGCAATCACCTCGCTTCTCTGAATTCCGCTCTTCTTTCCAAACAACTGGTCGCTAGGTCCCTCCAGGGCTTTCACAAGTCAGATGAAACGCATTTCCAGGCACACGCACAGCCCTGGCTCCCCCCACGGGAGCAAGGTGAGCGAATAACTGCTGTGTGCGGGGCTCAGAGCGTCGAGGCCACCTGGCTTGTGCAGGACGCACATCGAAGCTGGAAGAAAACAGTGGAACTTTCCTGGGGCCCTGGAGCTGCCTGGCTGCAGGAGCCTCGCTCTAAAGCCAGGCTGTTCCCATCCCTTGAGTTTCTAGCAGCCATGATTGTGTCATTGTTGGGTCACAAGAAACAAAAAGAAATTCTTGACGTATATTAACGTTTGATACCCAAAGTATGGTTCTACTTTAGGAAAGTAAAACTAATTGCTTTCAACACAAAAATCAGCAAAGACCAGAGAGAGAGGAAGAGAATGTTGACGGACAGCTAAGCTGCCTAACCAATGGCAGTAAGAAGCACCCGCACTTGAAACCTATCTGCTGGTCCTTGGATCTGGGGTGTCCTGCTGTTGACTGCGAGCTAAAGCAGCCGACCAACAAAACCACAGACGCAGAGCGAGGCCCGTGGACAAGGAGTCATGCCCCCCCCCCCAGAGGACCGTGTGGCTGCCAGCCCCACAGCCCCCAGGTCCTTGAGCCCTGTGCCTGCAGACAACTGGTGTCAAGTGTGCCCTGTGCCCCCGACCCCGCCTCCAGGGCTCCAGTGGCTGGAAGGGTGTCTGTTTCTGCCCACAGGCCCTGCCCGGCAGCCCCGCAACCTGTGGGGTTGGCCAGCAGCCCCGGCCCTGGGTCTTCGGGAGCCAGACGGGGTGAGGGGGACATCAGAAACTCAGGACTGTGCTGGGCCCACCCTGCCTCCCAGGAACACTGTCTCAGTCGTGCAACACGGAATCCTAACTCCCCCGGCGAAAGCACTAGGCACTTGTCATGGTTACTGTGAAAGGTCAGCTTCCCCTCTAAGCAGATCGATGCCTGAAGACTTCTTCCTGCTTTACGGCAGGCAGCGCGGGTCTCACCTCCTCCGGGATGGCCTCCTAGCACCCGCCAGTGCCTCCGACTCACTGGGGACAGCCCCACCCCCACACCCCGTGGCCTCCGCACAGGCTGGGTGCTGGGCGCTCAAACTCTGTGGCTTCATCTCTGGCTTTGCTCAGAAAGCCTTCACCCTATTTCAAATGCTAATATTTGTATTTACCTTACAATGAAAAAAAATTTCATTATAAATACCTGGGTTCTTCTAATTGGTATGTCATTTACCTTTAGACTTTGACCTATTTCTTGCAGTTAAAAAAAAAATCACGTAGTCATTAAATACAATTATTACCCCACTTGTCAGTCTCCTCAGTCTACCAGACTGTTATACATGCTTGATGACTGCAATATCAGCCGCAATAAAAAATCAGAGAAATTTATCCAGAATCCTGTAACACCCCCAAGCTGTCTTGCTTTTCCTAAGCTCTTTCTCAGGCCCTGTCCATGTAAGTGTATAATTTGTGGCTATTACACATTAATTCTGCGTGTGGAATTCTACAAAAATAACCACTCTTTATTTTGGCTTTATAGTCTTTCTGCTTGAAAAATCCTGCATAAAAGACAAAAATACAAATCATTTAAAATCCTGTCACTTAAAGGCAGTTACAAGGACTTCCTGCCGGGCCAGGCCAGCGGGCTGGAATGGCATCAACTCCCTTTTCTCTGCTCTCAACAGAAATAACCAACAACCGTGTGAACAGTGAAAATGCAACGACAGCCCAGGGCTCTGAAACCAGGAGGCGCCTCTGCGGGCCTGATTTCTGGCGTGAGAGGGGAGTCGAGTCCAGTGATCCAGGGCCCCTGGTCTCCAGGTCCACGCAAGGCGCCGAGCGTTGACACCTGCTGGGTGAGGCTGAGCAGAATATCACACTGGGCAGGAGGGCCAGGCTGTGGCCAAGGGATGGGAATTGCCCGGTAAAATAAGGCTGGAAACAGCTTTGCTCAAAGACCCGGCCGGGGGGTGGGGGTCCTAGCTTGAGGGGCGCTGCGGGTCTGGGGAGACAGAGGAAACAGACCCAACCCTGCGACTGGGACTGGAGCCCGGTCTAGCCGGAGTCCCCGGAGGGCCCTGGGGTCTCCAGCAGCCCCTCCATCTCGGCATGCTCATCCCGTGTAAGACCTGGACCTGGATCTGCATCTGGATCCGGTGGGGTGGAGGTGGTCCTCAGAGCGGGGGTGGGGTGGGGGGTGGGGGTGCACGGGAGGCGGAGGGCAAAGGAGGGGAGAGACAGAAGCAAAAGGAAAGAGCCCCAAACCTTCCCGTGGGACTTGGCTTGAGATCCAAACTGGGAAAGGCCCACGGAAGCACCGTGCTGAGAACTAGAACCAAGAACAGGAACGTCTGCCTAGAAGCTGACTGGGCGAAAAGCATTCAGGCCTCTATGTGGACACAAACCGGCTTCAAAATAAGCTTGTTCAAGGTGTTAAAAGAGATAAGCGAAGGTGCAATTACAAATGAATAAAAAAGGAGAAAACAGACAAAATGATATTAAAAAAAAACTTTAAAAAACAAGATAAATAACCAGTTAGGGGTTCCCTGTTGGCCCAGTGGTTAAGGGCCGGGCATTGTCATTGCTGTGGCTCAGGTCTGACCCTGGCCTGGGGATGTGCACATGCCTCGAGCATGGCCAGGAAAGAAAGAACGAAAGAAGGAATGAAAGAAGGAAGGAAGGAGGGAGGAAAGAAAGAAAAAGAGCCAGTTGGAGATCTTACCTATTCATTAAAAAGAAGACATTAAAATGAACTTTATTAAAAAAAGCAAAGTGTGTTGATCTCTGCCCGAAACAAAAGTCAAAATCAGAAGCAGCGACTTGGCCAAAAAAAAAAGAAAAGAAAAAGAAATGCAGTTTCTGAAATGAAAAAGTGAGAAGCCACGTGCACAGCGGGAATGACAGAGAGCCCGCTAAGGGGCCGGGGAGCTGGCGAAACGAGAGCGAAATTCAGGTGTGAAGGGACTTCCCATCTCTTAAGTGGCAGGACTTCCACGAGGCTGATGTGGTGACATCGGGGAGCCTGGATCCTGAAGACGGTCGGGAACTTGAAGGGGTCAGTCGCAGAGGAAGGGACGAGCTCGCACACTCAGGGACACCCTGGGGAGAAGTGATGGCGACTCCGGTTCCTGCCACAGATTTCAACTCTGTTCCTGCTCTGAAAAAAAGGGAAGGTTTCCCAGTGCACCCTTTTAGCGTTGGTCTGGAAGAAGCACGCTTGAAAACCCACGATCAACATTTGAGTCAATCAGCATTATTGTCCCTTTGGAAAATGAGGGCGTAGTTGCTGTTATCAACTTTATTCTGTAAAATATAACACGAAATTACATTCACAGTTGATACACATTCTTAACTTCAAATTAAACTTTGAAGTGATCTGCTGTGATGCTCCGGTTTGTATTTAGATTTTTTTTAAGTGAGGGGTCCTTTTTTTTCAGGGCTCCTGTTTCTTAGACAGTGAACCGAAACCATCCCCGAAACAGCATCAATTTAATTCATTAAAGATTCGAGAGTTCCTGTCACTTGCAATCAGATGGGTTGAAAGTGGCGGGTTTTTTCCCTGTTTTTACTCGAGTCCCATTAATTATGAAGAACGCTGAGCATCTTTCATGTGCTCAAAGAATACCTGTATTTCTTTTACGTGAAAACAGGCTGTTTGGGTTCTTTGCCCAGTTTTCTTTGGGGTTTTTTTAGCTTTTACTCCAGGCTTTTCCACGCCTTGTAAATGAAGGCACAACCATCCCCGTGTGCTGGTCACACACAATGAAGAACGTTGACCTCTCTGTGCTTCGTGTTCCTGCATTGTTTCTGACATTTTTAATCTTGAAAAATTTGCATTTCTCTAGAGTTAGCATTAAAAAGGCTCTCCCTTCAGCACTGCACTTTCTTTTTACCTTTGTCAAAAAAACAGTGGTTCGTCCAGTTAAGATCTGAGTCTGGACCCTTTCCTCTTCCATGGACCTAGTTGAGTATCTTAAAATCAATACAGCTTCATTTTCTACAACAGTTTTGGAGTCAGTCTTTTTTTTTTTTTTTTTTTTTTTTTTGCCTTATCTAGGTCTGCACCTGCGGCATATGGAGGTTCCCAGGCTAGGGGTCTAACCGGAGCTGTAGCCACTGGCTTATGCCACAGCCAGAGCAACACAAGATCCGAGCCGCATCTGCAACCTACACCACAGCTCATGGCAACGCCGGGTCCTTAACCCACTGAGCGAGGCCAGGGATCGAACCCGCAACCTCATGGTTCCTAGTCGGATTCGTTAACCACTGAGCCACGACGGGAACTCCCAGAGTCAGTCTTTTAAGTATTAAAATCAGGTGGTACGATTCCTCTAATTGAGTTCTTCCTTTTGGAAAATGTTTCTAGTTACTCTGGTCCTTTTGCTTTCTTGTATAGATTTTAGAAGATCCCACAAAAGCGCCTGCTGGCATTTTGAAAGGAATTGTATATAAACCTATTGATCATTTTGGGGAGATTAACATCTTTATTGCATTAGTCTTTCCATCCGTCGCCAGTGTGTTTTTTCCACTTATTTAGGTCTCTTTGACTTCTGTAATCAGAATCGTACAGTTTTCAGAGTAGAGTATCTCACCGATATTGTTATTCCTATGTATCTCGTATTTTTGATGCTTTCGTAAGTGGTGTTTTTAAATTTCAACTTCCAGCGGTCATTTCTGGTTTATAGAAGTGCAATTCATTTTGTACCCAGATCTTGAATTTTGTAAACTTGCTAAACTCATTGGTGAGGGAGATTTTTTTTTTAAATATAAATTCATTTCATTGTGATGAATTCTTTCAGCTTTTGAATGTCAGAAAAAATTAGGATTTTGTTTTTTATTTGTGAAAGTTGCCTTCACTTGATATAGAAATCAAGGGCAACCTTTTTTTATTTTCCCTCACTACTTTAAAGGAGTTGTCCTACTGACTTCTTGCTTGGATTTGCTCTGATGAGAAATCTTTTGCCATCTGACTTTCTCTTTCTCACCAGTCATGAACAATTTCATAAGCAATTTCAAGGATTTTTTTTCCTATTTCTTTAACTTGGGGTTCATCGAGCCTCTTGGATCTGTGAGTATATAGTTTCCAATAAATTTGCAAAAAGTTCTGCTGTTACTTTTGCAAGTATGCTTTCCTGTCTCTCTGGGGACCCCAAGTGTGCACACATTAGAACACTGAAAGTTTTCGTATAGCTCGCTGATGCTCAGTTGATTTCTGTTCCTGTTTCTCTACATGCTTCAGTTTAGATAGTTTCTATTGCTATATTTTCAAGTTCTCTAATATTTTCTTCTACAAAGTCTAATCTACCCATTAGGATATTTTCCAGCTCATACATTGTAGCTTTCATCTTTACATGTTCAGCTGGGTTCTTTTTAATATCGTCCACTTCTCTGTTAACACGTTTAATCTTTGGTACTTTGAGCTGTGATATGCAACGACAGTAACTAATTTCAAGTGCTTCTCCACTAACCCTAGTATCCATATTAGTAATGGGTTAGTTTCCACTGATTGATTTCTCCCGTCCTTTGGGGTTGAAATTTCATGCTTCTTCATATGCCTGGTAATTTTTGATTAGATGCCAGACACTCTTAGTTTTACCTTGTTGAGTGTCAACTGCTTTTATATTCTTATGGTGTTCTTGAGCTTTGTTCTGACACTCAGTTATGTTACTTGGAAACAGTTTTATCCTTCCAGGAATATTTTCCGCATTTATGAGGCAGGACCAGAGCAGCTGTTTTCTCCTATTATTGGGGTGTGATCTTTCTGAGTAATCTAACGTCCCATAAATTTGGAGGGTTTGGAGCTCCCGTTGTGGCGCAGCAGAAATGAACCCAACTGGGAACCATGAGGTTGCGTGTTCGATCCAGTGGGTTAAGGATCCCCAGTGCTGCCGTGAGCTGTGGTGTAGGTCGCAGATGTGGCTCGGATCTCGTGTTGCTGTGGCTGTGGTGTAGGCCAGCAGTTACAGCTCTGATTAGACCCCTAGCCTGGGAACCTCCATATGCCGCGGGTGTGCCCCTAAAAAAAAAAAAGCAAAAAAAAAGGAGGGTTTTAGCTACATGCTGGGGATAGGTAAGTCTCCTGAGTTTGGGGTAATTTTCTCAGTGTTCTTTTTCAGTCATTCTTTCCTGACCTGAAGCAGTCTCCTCACCTGCATGCACTGATCGAATTCTGCTCCCTCTCTGTGCCCTAAAAATTCCAGCTGCTTTGGCCAGCTTGGATACTCAGCTCTGTCGCCTCAACTCAGGACAATGGCCAGGCTTCCCGTGAGTTCCCCTTCTCTGTACCACAGCAGCGAACTCTCCAGCTGGTCCACTGAAGCACTAGGAAGGATCACCTGCTGGTTTCCGTTTAGGTCCCTTCTGTTCTTCATCGCCTCAAGTCAAGCGTCTTGGAAACTATAGTTACTTTTAAGTTGTCGTATATTTTGTCTGGCTCTGTTGTCGTTGCAGGTGAGAGGTCAAAGCTGACCCTCTTGACTCCGCCTCTGTCCACCATGAACATCAACCCTGATTCTAACACTGAATTTTTAAAAAAGATGTGACAGTGTAGAAAATAACATGGGAGTTCCCATCATGGCTCAGTGGTTAATGAATCCGACTAAGAACCATGAGGTTTTGGGTTCCATCCCTGGCCTTGCTCAGTGGGTTGGGATCTAGTGTTGCCGTGAGCTGTGGTGTAGGTCGCAGATGCGGCTCGGATCCCGTGTTGCTGTGGCTGTGGTGTAGGCCGGCAGCTACAGCTCCTGTTAGACCCCTAGCCTGGGAACCCCCATATGCTGCGAGTGCGGCCCTAAAATGACAAAAGAAAAGAAAAGAAGTGTGCATGCAGCCATACGGATATACATGAATAACCGAATAAATAAACAAGTGGGAGAGGAGAGACAACGCTTTGTTGTAGAATAAACCCAAGCACGTTGTGTAGACAGTCCTCCCTCTGGGTGGATTAGGCTCAGGGACTGATATCTGAGGGACAGGCTAGGGAAGTAAAAGCAGTAACTGCACAGTGGAGAAACCTGGCAAATGCCACCTCGCCCTGGTGACAGGGGGTCAACCTCACAAACGGCAGGTGGCGAGGTGTCACGTGACCCCTGCTATGATGTCATAGGAAGGGCCCTGGCCCTCGGCACTGTTATTTCCAGAAATCCGCAACCCTGGTCTAGTTATGAGACAAACCCGAGTTCGAGGACATTCTACGGGCTACAGGGCCTGTCCTTTTCAAGGTTATCAACCACAAGGGAAGACAGAGAGGCTGTGGCGGACGGAGCTCGCTGGGGCAGTGTGACCACTAAATGTCACGCTGGCCCCGGTTTAGCTCCTGGAACAGGAGGAGGACACTAACGGGAAAACTGGCGAATAAGCGGGAGTCTCATTTTCAGAAATGATTTGAAACATAGCCCACGCTGCCGCACAGACAGGCAAGACCAGACTCTCCAGTAAGTGGGCTGAGAGCCGTTGGAGATCTGTATGGAAAAAACGGTCTTGATCCCTACTCTTTGCCTGACATAAAAATCAATTCCAGACAGATTACGGGCCCAAGTGTGAGAACAAGGAAGCTTTTAGAAGAAAGCACACAAGAGCATGTCTTCATGGTCCGAGTGTAGGCAGAATTCTCCACCAAGACCCACAGCGGGGAAGGAGCTGCAGTGGATCGTATTGAAATTAAGAACCTCTGTTTGGAGTTCCCTTCGTGGCTCAGTGGTTAACAAATCTAAGAACCATGAGGTTGCGGGTTCGATTCCTGGCCTTGCTTAGTGGGTTAAGGATCCGGCGTTGCCGTGAGCTGTGGTGTAGGTTGCAGACGCGGCTCAGATCCCTCATTGCTGTGGCTACAGCATAGGCCGGCGGCTACAGCTCCTGTTAGAGCCCTAGCCTGGGAACCTCCATATGCTGCAGGTGCTGCTCTAGATAAAGGCAAAAAAGACAAAAAAAAAAAAAAAAGAACCTCTGTTTATCAGAAGATGCCATCAGGGGAGGGAAGTGGCCGCTATTCACAGCACGTGTGTCCAGTGCGGGGCTCACACCCACCACGTATAAAGAACGTCAAACTAAGAGGAAAGAGAAGGAAGCCCAACAGAAAATGGGCCGAGAGGTTTGACCGAGGACCTCACCCCAAAAGGCCTTCTGCGTGGCCTTTGTAGCTCCGGTGCCTTCTCACTCTCCCTGCACCAGAGTGGGGAAAAACTCGAGAATACCTAAAGGGGCTGAGGGTACAAGGTGACAGTGTCCCTTAACCGCTGAGTGAGGCATGCGCTCCGCTCCCCGTGCAAAGCCGCCCGGCCAGGTCTCAAGCCCCAGCTCAGCACACTCTGAGGTCAGAGAGTTTCACTCCCAGGTTTGGGCCCAGTGGACCCGTGGACGCACGTTCACCGGGAGCCGGCTACAGGAGTGTGCAGACCAGCGCTTCTGCCCCTGTGCTCATACAGACCGCGGGAGCGCCGTGGGCGGCCGACTGCCTCCTGGTCCGGGCACGCCGTGGGCAGCTGGTCCGCACGCGGCTGTCTGCGGTCAGGCTCAGCCGCCGCTGCTTCGACCCTGTGGTCCACCCTCTTCTGGACTTCCAAGTGCTGCCCCTGTCCCCGGCCCCCTAGGGCCCAATCATCCCCACTGCATTTGAGGGCCCGGTTTGGCTCTCCTGCCAGGTACGGAGGAGGTCTGGGCGTTTCGAGCTCACGGAGTGTGGGCCACCTTTTGGTCCACGTGGCAGCCACCCAATGCAACCAACCGTGGGAGCGACAGCCCAGACGCTCTGCTTCGTGGGCCCAGATCAGCAAATACAGCCTGATCCAGCTTTGTGTTCTTTGTGTATCCCACGCTCGTGACTTCCACGTGCACCCCCCAGCATCTAAGTTGGGAAAGCTCAGCTCTTTTGGGGTGCTGTGGGTCTGCCTCCTCCTGGTTTGCTCCCTGAAACTCACCTTCAGGGCTCGCTGGGCCTTGAGCTAGTCCTGGTGTGGAAGCCACGAGGGGCGGTGGGTGGGCCCTGAGAATCAGCAGCATCTTGCAAGGAAATTGCCTCTTTCAACAGCAGACGCCCTGCCACATGGAGAATTCAACTTGTGCTGTGAGGCAGCCGAGGGCAAGGTGAGCTTCTGGGCTTGGCTGCAGAAATCTCAGCTCTGTGGCAGCAGGAACACAGGGTCCCGTCTGCTCTCGCGGGGCGGGTGAGCCCAGACGGCCCTCTCCCCACTGCGGTGAACACACCTAGGAACCAGCAGCCAACCCCCTTCTTCTCATTAGATCAACATACTCTGAAGCATCAGAGGGTGGTCGCCAGAACCCTGCCCCTTGTGTTTGTTCCGGAATCTCCAGTCCTGATCTTTTTCATGTCGCTGCCGTCACACCACACCCCAAACAGAGCCAGCGGCGTCTTTAAAACCAATCAGATTCAGGAACCAGTTCCGGAAAGCTTTTAACCAGTTCAGAAAACCTACCCTTGAGGTGTTGTTCCTCTAGAACCACCCTCCATCTGAGTACCTGTGTCACTCAGGCTTCTCCCTGGAAACACAAATAAACAGGAGTCACACACACGCTGGCAGGAGCCAGCTCTTGGGGCTGCGGGGCGGCTGTGTCTGAAAGCCGCGAGGCATGCTGGCGGGTGAGACGCTCAGGCAGGAACTGATGCTGAAATCTCGAGATGGAATTTCCTCTTCTCCCAGAAATCTCAGCTTTTGCTCTAAAAGCCTTCAAGTGACTGGATGAGGCCCAGGCACCCCATCAACGGTCATCTCTCAACTGTGAGTCCACCAGCTACAGATGTCAACCACAGGCACAAAATACCTGTACAGCGCAGCCCAAGTTTGCGTATGATAAAGTGAGTGGGTACCAGAGCTCAGCCAAGCTGACACATAACACGCCCTCACTGCGGCTAATTTTGACTCTTTTATTATGTTCCATTGATCTGTTTGTCTCTTTGTGAAAATGTCATACTGTTTTAATTGAAAAGGAGATCTTTGTATTTCATTGTAGAAAGAGCCATTCTGGGAGAATCTATTTTCTAGGTGTAATTTACTTGTTTGGATTTTGATATTTTTTCTTTCTACGGCTGCGCTTAATAGCACATGGAAGTTCCCAGGCCAGAGATCGAATCGGAGCCGCATCTGCGACCTATGCTGCAGTTCGTAGCAATGCTGGATCCTTAACCCGCTGAGCGAGGCCAGGGAGCAAAGCCACATCCTCACGGAGACAATGTGGGGTCCTTAACCCGTGGAGACACAGTGGGGAGTCCTTTCTCTGTGTACCTTAAAACGCTTTGTCCGGTTCCCCAAAATACCACACTAAGAATCTGGTTGGGATGTTACCAAAGGTGCTATTAATGCAGAAAGGACTGAAAGTCATGAGCCAACAATACGAAGGCACGTCTTCAAAACCACTGAAAACACCATCAAAATATACATGACACGATATTTCAGAAATGCCCAGTTTCACATGGAAGTAGAAGGAAAATCCTGCCCATAATAACCAAATAACTACCCAGTCCCTGAGAATATGTATAATCCAGAAGGGGCAGACCTGACCTGGAGAAACCATAGCATCTGCCTAAACGCGGGAGATGTGCTGCTTCTGGCCGGTGGGTATCAGGCAGACACCGAGCTGGGGCTCACTCTGGAAACGCCCGGGGTTGGGCTGGGTTCGCTGGCACAGACACCGAGATGGAGCGGGCCACACACTTTTGGGCCCCGGGAGGGTCCCTCCTGCCGGTGTGTTTTGGATCCAGTTCTTTAAACTGCATGGATCTCAATTTTTTTTCTTTGAAAAATCCTAACTATAACACCTGCCTCTCTACTCATGCTTTTTTTTCTTTTTTCAGGGATCAAATGGGATACTCTAACGAAAGCATTGCGTAATGTGCGAAATAAGGTTTTCTGGCTGGAGCTGTGTCATTCTGTCTGTCTTTCGTGTGTCCCCATGTGCATGCACGCCTGTGTGTGAGCATGCTTTCCTCTGTGAACTTCTCGATCCGCAGTCCCTTCTGGGGACTCCTCAGGAGAAAACTCTATGCTTTCTAAAAACCACACCATGGGGGCAATTCTCTGGACTTTTCTACCAGCAAGGGTCCCCGGGAGGCGCCCGACCTGCCTGTCAGCTCCTCCCATCTCCTCCAGATGCAGCCTGGTGAGTCAAACTGACCGGACAAATGCACTTGGGAGTTAGCTGTTTGAAATGCAGACTTAATTCGTGTTACCAAAGGGTCTTAAATTATTCAGGTAACCTTGGACGAGTCAATTAACCTCTCTGGCCTCCACTGTCTTTATCTGGAAGGCGGAGGGGCTGCGGGAGATGGGCTGTGCCGGGTTCTCTGAGTTCCTGCCCCACTTCTGTGCTCTGCCACATGGTTCGAGTCCCCGAGGTGGGCAGAGTCCCGGGGCTGGTGCCACAAGGAAGAACTCTAAATAAATAGTTTCCAGCGTGAAGATGCTGTCCTTAAGACTAATATGTATCTTCAGGTAGAGAATAATTACCGTCTTCAGTGAACAAGAAAACACAGGAAAATTATAACATATTCGAGCAAATCCCCTTGATTACAAAATACAGAATATAATTCAGCTGCGGTTTTTCTACGGCTGCGGCATGAGATGTTATTAGGGCCTCCCAGTAACGGCAGAGGTTTTTCATTTCAGGCCGTCCGCCCTGTTGGAGGGATGCTTCGTGCCACGGACCTCGCCTTGCCAGGCGCCAAAAGGAGCTGTGCTGGAAGATATTTAATACTGAGAGATAATAGGATTCCATGCTCATTATTCAAGAGCAGGCACGGGTTCTGGCCCATGGTAATTATTAAAATCATGTTTATGACAAGTAATGCAATGAGCGTCACCTATTTTTGACCCGACTGTGAACAGAAGGTGGGGGAGGCAGTGTTTTACATCCTATCAATTGGATTTAGTGCATCAGTGCTGTGGTGGGACCTGAGCGGGGGTCTGTGTGCGACGACGAGCGCCACAGCAGGCAGATGGATGGCTGTCAGGCTGCCCAGCCTGCCCGGGTCTGAGGGGACCCCCGCCTTCTGCAAAGAGACTTGGGGACCCAGTGTCTCACCGGGGGGGGGGTCCATTACCTACAGGATAAATCCTGATTTCCAGGCCTGATCAGGGTCCTTCTCTGCCAGGTGCCATCTTGCGTTGGGTCCACAGCAAGTACTGTTGGTGACGCATCAATTTACATCCCAAAGGACAACCACCCTGGGCTGGGAGAGGAAGGTGAGTCCCTCGCCCAGGCCAACAAGATGCTCACTGGACCCAGGAGAAGCAAGGGCTGCCCCCGCTCCTGCGGACACAGCTTCTCGCTTTCCCCAGCCACAGGGGTGGGGTCAGGTCCTTTGATGAGGAAGGGTTCAAACGCCCCAGATCTTGCCCCACCTGCTCCGCCAGGACCCCTGTCCTCGAGCGCCTTACGGAGTTGTTTCTGGGAGTCCTCCTGCCCCGAGCGCCAGACCTGTTTCCCTGCACAGTTGTCTGCATCCACTTGATGCCCATGGCCATGCTGGGGCTCTGTACATGCCAGACTCAGCTGTGTGCCCCGAAGATGCAGCGAGAGACCCCTCTGCTCCATCCTCCTTGCACTTACCCCTTGGACTCAGCACAGGGCCACCCGGGCCCCAGGACTTCGGGCTCTGGTGAAGCTCATGGGTCCTGCTCATTGCAGGACTCAGGGAAGCTGGGGTGCTGGACGGCTGTCTCCCCAGGCTTGCTTCACCCGTGCTAATCAGCTCGTGCCCGGGGCGAGGATCCACTCCCCGGGGCAGCGCTTCTGTGCCCACGGACGCTGCCTGACACCTGACTGGGGCTGGACCGCAGCGGGCTGGGAGGGGCAGGGGCAGAGGGTGGACGGACACGCAGGCCAGCGTACCCGCAGGGCGGTGGCCTCTGCTCTTTCTCCACATGCATCTCAGGAGTGCCCCGGATTTAGCTAATTGCGGGAATCTTCCCCAGAATAGAGAGCACCCGCCGACTCCATAAGGTGCCTCTCGCGGCCCCGCGCTTGTTCTCATTACTTACAGTGCATCTTGGTGAATGCGAAGAGGCTTTGTTTTCAGCTGAAAATCTGCTCTTCCAAGTTTCTTCAAGCTCGTCCACGGCTCGTTTTCAACCCTCCACCAAACGCCTTGGTGGTGGGCGTTTGGGGGCCGGGGGTAACCCGCGGCTGGCGACGCCGGTGGGCTGGGCCTGGGCTTCGGCAAACGTGCCTGCGCGCTGCTGATGCAGGGCGGGGGAGACCCGGGAGGTGTTGAAACATTAGACTGAAAAACGGTCGTGATTTATAATTCAGTGCAGATGGTGGCCAGCGAGCTCACTCCCTTCCAAGTGCGCTGATGGGCCACGGATGTGCGTTTTTTTCTGGGTTTGGACACATGGTTTGTGTCACTTCCATGTTGCTCTTTTAGACCATCTGGTCGCCCTGGATGCAGCTCGGTGAAGATGCGTTCCGGCGGTCCGGGGTGGCTGGGAAGGTGGAGGGGAGCCTGGGGATGGGGGGTGAACCGTGCCCGGGGCTGGGGCCGCCATCAGGAACAGAGCCACCAGGCAGCCCGGGCCACTGCACACAGGAGCCCGAGTCCAGTCCCTCATGGTCCCCCCGCCTGGAGCATCTCCCCCATCAAGCTTCACAGCACCCCCACCCCTGCCCGGATGGAACAATTGCTGGGGGGTGCCAAGACTGCAGCTTGGGCAGCCCCTGTCCTGGCCAAGGTCAGAAGCCAGGGTGGTGCTGGAAGAAGGGCCCTGGAGGAGAGAGATGAGCCCCAGACGGCTGAGGCCGGCGGCAGGCAGGCGTGGGCGCAGAGACCCACGAGGGACCCGGAGTGAGCTGGGGGTGTTCTGCCCCTAGGACAGGACTTCCTGAGCCTGGAGCGTGCCCTGTGCGTGGGGCTCGGCCCCTAGCACTCCCTTAATCCCTTGGTGGGGTGGGAACTCCGGGGCTCAGCGTCCACAGCTGTCTTCAGCACCTGCCAGCAGGTTCCCCGGGTTCCTCGTCTGTGAGGGGCTAACAGAGCGACCGAGGACTGCAGGCAGCAGCAGCGGGGCTTGCAGGCTGCTCTCGGGGCCGCCCTCTCCCAGCCTGGCTGGAGCTGGGCATGGCTTCCTCCTACTGTCCGCTAAGCCCCTTCAGAACACCGCGACAGTGACCAAGGACACTCATGCACGCCAAACCGTGGGGCTCGGAGTCCACCCTTCAGGGGCCGGCCTGGGCGCCCCCCAGCAGGACCCGAGCCCCCCCTGGGTCCCACCACTCCCTCAGGGGGTGTGAGCGTCGTGGACTTTGCTCGGCCCTTGTCATCTATTATGGGCTCAGCAGGGTCTCCCAGCTTCACGTCTGCTCTGCGAAGCCCCACGGCCTCAGAATGTGACCGCATGGGGAGACGGGGTCCTTAAAATGTGATTAAAGTAGAATGAGGTCACTAGGTGGGCCCTGAGCCCCATCCTTACAAGAAAAGGAGATGGGGACATGGACACACACACAGAGGGACGACCCTGTGAGGACATGGGGAGGAGACGGGGTCTGGAGCCCAGGAGGAACCAGTCCTGCGCACACCTTGAGCTTGGACTTCCAGCCTCCAGGACGGGGGAGAATGTATTTCCGCTGTAAGCCCCCAGCCTGTGGCTCTTTGTTGCAGCCACCGGAGCTGGCTGACATGTTTTCACCTGCAGAGGGACCCACCTGGAGTGACAGGCAGGCTTGTAAGGGCTGGAGCAGGTCCAAGGCAGGGACGGCTGGCTCTCTGGACGTGTCACCATCTGCCTGGCTCGGGCTCCCTGGCCGCCGGGTCTGGGCGGAGCCCCGCTTTTCTCTCCATCTCCGGGCGCCTCTCTCTGCATCTACAGCTGCTCCAGCAAAGCGCCCGGCTCCAGAGAACGAATGAAGGTTTCCTTGACCTTTCTTCGTTAACTGGCTTCCTCTTTCCCCATGGAACTTTTAATGAAAAAATAATAAAGAAGCTAACTATAGAAATCAGATAAAAAGGAAGTAAGACACCAGGGTTTGTTGCTGATCAGGAAGAAGTTCAAAAATAGATAAATATTATACATCCCATCAAAAATGTACAATTAATTACCATTTTCATACCATTGAAGCTGTCAACGACTTTGAGTACCATTCTCAATTATAGAGAATAGCAACCCCCCTTCCAAAAGTACAAGTGACATTTCTAATTGCTGATATAAGAGTGCGCCTCCCAAAATAGATGGAGACAAAAATAAGTGTGGGATGGTGGTATTTCATCACCCAGTGTTGGGCAAACTGACAGGGAGGCGGCAGCGGGTGGGCGAGCCGGCCGGTCCGGCAGCCTCGGGCCACACTGGAGAAGGTCGGCCAGGCCCGGCTTGTCCCATCCTGGGCTCCTGGGGGGTCCGCGGGGGACCCCCGCCCCCTCCTTCTTCCTCTCTCTGGTCCTGGCTCCAACAGGGCACAGGTCTCACAGGCACCTCTACACACTCAAGGATGGGTGGTCCTCCGGCAGAGGGCGGTGGTGGGCAGGCAGGAGTCCTGAATCTGAGGGTCGTGCTGTTCCCAAGGCCGCGGGAGCGTGGGCGACTTCCCAGGGGTCAGTGTCCATGGCCCACAGGGCAGACCTGGACGCCGGCCTCTGAGTCCCGGCTCACTGCTCCTTCCAGCCAGGAGCGACAGCCACCTGCCCCTTGAACTGCAGGAGGGTTTGCGGGCAGATTCTGCAGTGTCCGTGGGGCGGCCCTGTCCGTTGTACCCCTTGGCGGCCGTGGAGTGCGTGCTGGGCTCTGTCTCAGGCCCCGTGCCTTCTCCTCTGGCTGTGGCCTCTGTGGTCAGAGCCCTCGGCTCCATTCGCAGAGAGGCCCCTCGTGTCCGGAAGCTGGGGGCCCAGCTGAAGGCCACAGCCAGTGCGTGGCACAAAGCTGAGCATCCGTCTGCTGCCTCCCTGGCCGTCTGTCCTCACAGCCAGGATGTGGGCAAAGGGCCGCTCTGCACACCCGGCCTCCCTGGACCAGGCAGGGGAGGCGTAGCTCTCGTGAAGGATGCACGGTGGTCCAGGCTGCGGGACAAAGCATCTTGGGAAGGGGGGTGTGGCCCAGGACACGCCTCCGTGGAGGGCGGGGAGGGGAGGCAGATTCCTGGCCACCAGCGGACTGCCGACCTCGGCTCTTACGATTAGGAAGGAAGCAGGTGGCTGGTGCTGCATCTGCTCTGCTCTGATGACACCGAAAAGTGCACTCTGAGCCCTAGAATTTAGGCCGGCTCAGCCGAGCTTCGCATGTGGGTCGGCATGGCTTTGACTGGGCCAGCCCAGGTGCAGCCCCCAGCCGTCTGGGATGGGTGACCGGATCCCCCTGAGTACCCGTGAAATGGGGCTGTGATGCAGACCCAGCTCAGCTCTGGGATCCGTCAGAAACTCTGGATTTACCCATATCTCTCATCACGCGGCCAGCACACGCTTCCCTGCCTGCTGCGCGTGTCTGGACCCCTCCTGGCGCTGGGAGGTGCTCGAGCTAGCTGGCTGGCCTTCTCCGCCCGCGCAGGGAGTGGCTTTGCCATGGGGTAAGGTCTGAAAGCAAAGCCCGCGCACGCTCTCCTGCAGCCTGTGTTCACACGCGCCTGGGCGGTGCGAGGAGTGGACGCTGACAGTGACCCAGCCCCGACCCGGCTGGCTCTGGGACACTCACCTGGTCATCGCAGTAGCCGCCCTCTCCCTCGTGCAGTCTTCTTCAGGGGAAGGGTTTGGACTTCCGAGGGTGTGTGAGCTCTGGGGGCGGGGTTCTTCCATCCATCACAGCACCTGCTGTCGCGGGTGCGGCACGGCTGTGACTGGCGTGGAGCAGGTGCGGGCAGAGCCCACAACAGAGATCTGGCCTCGGGGACCCCAGGGTGCTGTGAGGAGGCAAGACCGAGGCGTCTCCAGGGAGCCAGCCCTGCGCCTTCCTGGGCTCCCGGGGTGGGCGCGTTGCTTTGTGACAGTTCCTTTTATATGTCGGCTCGACTGGCCATTACTCTGGGTGTGTCTGTCCCCATCGGGTCACTGAGGGATGCAGACGCCCGCCCAGCATGGGGCCGCGTCCAGTCCACGGGAACCTGCATAGAGCAAAGTGGTGGACGAGGAGGGGAGCTGGAACGTGGGTCTTCTCCTGCCTCCGGCTCGGGTCCCCCCCGGGGCTCCTGCGTCTCAGCTTCCCGCTTGGACTGGACCCTCGCCGGCGGCTCCCGGGGGCCCGGCTTGCAGACCCCACGTCCTCCAGATGGGTCTAGGTGGGGTCAAGGTCCTGATCAAAGGTCACAGCCCCACTGTCAGGGTGGACAGGACGGACCCGAGACTACTTGCTCTGCTGAGGAGCCTCAGCTGGCTGTGGCGGGGCTCACGGGGGGCCCCGGGGCTGTCGGTGGTCCCCACAGAACGGAAGCCACTCGGGAGGATGGGCAGGGGTGGGCTTATCAGGACGTGAAGAGATAGGACAGCACCTGATTTTTTTATTACTCAGCCTGGGTCAGCTATTCCATTAAAAATTAGAATTCCTGCTTAATCATTTTTGTGGCTCTGACTCATCTGATGGGAGATTTTCATGATCACCCATAAATTTGAGTGCTTATTTAAGAAAAATAAAACAGCAGTGGAAATTTATGATTAATCGTGGAAATTCTTAGAACCGGATGTGGAAGGTCTGGAGCCACGTAAGGTCTCTGGGCCTGGGCGGGGGGGCACTCAGAGCCCCCCAGGCCACTTCGGGACCCACCTCGGCACCTGCCGCTCCGTCTCCAGGCTCGAGAGCCCCGAGGTGGTTGCTGGGAGACCAAACCCCTTTCTGCAGGTGCTTTAGGGCACGCGGGCTCGGACCAGAGACTCCTGGCTCCCAGCGGGAGGTGTGTGGTTGTGGAGACCGGAAGGAAGAAGCGTCTGTCTCTAAAGCTGTGTGGCCCGAGGGCTGTGGGGGGCAGCGTGGTGGGGGCACGGCGGGGGGTTAGGGTGGGCTAGGTCTTCCTTGCTTCTCAGTTTCCATGAGGGCTCTGCCCACAACACTGTCTTAAGTGCCAAACTGCCTCCTCCTAAGCCGCAGGGTCACCCACCTGGGGCCTGGCCACGGGACCCCCCCTCGCTCAGTCGGTTAAGGATCTGGCGTTGCCGGGAGCTGTGGTGTAGGTCACAGATGCGGCTCGGATCCCGCATTGCTGTGGCTGTGGCGTAGACCGGCAGCTGCAGTTCGCATTCGACCCCTAGCCTGGGAACTTCTATATGTCCTGGGGTGTGGCTCTAAAAAGCAAGTAAACTAAAAGAGGCGGTCAACGCATCTCAGTTTATCCTGGGCATTCTTTGTTTGAATGAAGGCCCCTGATCCGGGAAGCCTTCGGTCTCAAGGAAACCAGACCGGCGGCCCCGCATCCTGGATGCAGGTGTAGACAGTCGGAGCTGCGATTGGCCCACACCCTCGTCCTGCAGACGGGACCCGTATCCCGTCTGTGCTCTAAGACCTGCAGGCTGGGGTCATCAGGAAGCCCCTGACTTGGCCAGGCCTCAGTTTTCCCACCTATTTAATGGGAGTAAACCCTGCCATGGAAGTGAGAGCCCCAGAATACTGGGGGCTTAACTCTGCAGGGGCCGGCACCAAGCATGGGGCGGCGGCCAGGACTGATTCGATGGATATCTGCTCTGGGCTCGGCAGGCCCGTGTCGGTTGGGTCCCCGGGGCAGCTGCGGCCCCCAGGCCAGGTGCCCTAATTGGCCCTGAGATCTGAGTCAGAGGCCCTGGGTCCCGTGGTCAACCCGCTGGTCACCAGGGGCTGCGGGTGGGTCCGAGGCTTCTGGGCATTGGTGGTGCCACCTGGGTGCCCGGCAGCCCATTTGTCTCGGGAGTGGGGTCCCGGCCACTTTTCATTAAGCAGCGTGATTTGTCCCCTGGTGTGTGAGGTCAATCGGAGCTGCCCAGCCCCTGCCGCAGGAACAGCTGACCTGGCGTCGCTGCCCAGGGGCTGGATCCGCGCCTCCAGGAGTAGCCCTCGCGCTGTGCCTTCTGGAAATGGAGATTCACAGTTCCGGGCACCCGGCATAAGGCCGGACCACACCGTCCCCAGCTCTGCTCACAGGTTTGAGACAAACTGTTCTTTTAAACGTGAAGTGCACCTGGATGAATGAGGAGGCGGGAGCCAAGTTCATGTGCATCTTCCGGAGGACGGGAGCCGTTCTCGGCCAGTGGCCGTGCCCGGACCCCCCACGTCCAACCCGCAGGAGGGCTAGGATCGGGGCGCCCCCCCACCCCAGGGGCACTGGGAGCGGGTCAGGGGTCACAGGCGGGCTCTCCAAAATCTCCCTGTGTCGTCGGATTTATTCAGGGGCCATCCCGGCCCCACTCTTCTGACCCGTGCTCTCGCCCCTAAACCATGTTTCGAGGTCCCCGGGCACCTGGCCTTCTTTGAAGCTTCTCCAGTATCTGCCTCGTTTGCAGCATCACTGCCATCAGGAGGTGGAGGGATGGCTGACTGGTGACGGCTGCCGCGGGTGCCGGCGAGGGTGCCGGCGAGGGAGAGCAGCTCACCTGCCGTAATGACCCCACCTCCAGGTTGTGCGTGAAAACCCAAGCTTTGTGGAGAGGCGGTGCGCGTTTCCTGTGCACATCTTCAGCTGAGGGAGGTTTAGAAGATAACGGCGTGGGATCAAAAACAGTTTGAATACACCTCTCTCTTTCCTTGATGCTCTAGAAGCGGTTGTGAAACACGGAGGTCTTGGGTTCCCGAAGACTTGCATGGCTTGGTAGGGCGTGCAGTAACGGGCGCTGCTGTGGGTCAGACGGATGGACCCCGTGGGCCCAGGAGCAGGTCCCCTGGAGGAAGGTGGAGAGACCGCAGGTAGGGAGCCAAGGGGGGCACAGAAGGGTCAGCAGCACCAAGTTCAGGGCCCAGAGCCTCCGCTTACAAGCCCTGGGAGCCGGGACCACCTGCTGATGCTCCCTGGGCTGATTTCTTCAAACTTAAAATAGGCTCAATATTGACCTTTTAAAGTGATTAGAAAGATTCAGTGACCCGATGAGCTAATTCTAAAGCGCTGGAGTGAGGAAGTCTTTCAATAGAAGCCTTCCTTTCTCCCCCTTCTCCATGTCCTCCATCTCTTTCTCCTTTCCTCCGCGACACCTGCTTGGCAGCGTGGCCACTGCCTTCTCGATGCCCCTCTCTGCCCCCACCTGTTGGAGAATGTGCATCTGCGGGCGCAGCTGGGTTCTTGCCGCAGAGACTGTGGTGGACAATTTGGGGTGGCCTGTACAACCAGAGAGGCAGGGAACCCCAAGGCTGCTGTGAGAAGAGGAAAGGAGGCTCCCAGACTGCATTCCTGGCCTGAAGGGACCTCCGTGCCCCGAGAGTGGAAAGCTGCCAGAGTCTCCTGGACAAGGCGTGTCGGGCCATAAACGCTCATGCTGCTCTGCCAGCGGTTTCACGTCCAGGGATTTAGCTTCGGGACAAGATCTGAGAGGCACTGGGGGATCTTCACATGAAGATATTCGTGCCATCAATACCTAGCAGGAGAAATGGCCAGTGACCTCCGTGTCCCTTGGTTTCTCCCCATCTCGTCCACCTGTTTCCTCTTCCCGCTCCGCCTGTTTGTCTCCTGTCCCCATCCACCCACCCCCGGCTGTGCACCTGGACGGTGGGGTCTGGTCTGTCTACACTCTCCTCACTTTTGCCCCTCCCCAGCCCAGAACAGCACAAGCACATGGTGATTTGGGTAGAAGAATGAATGACAGTCAGTTCTACTCTATAGGTCTTTAAACAGCTATTAAATTTATGCCTTCTTTTTTTAAGGGCCATACCCACGGCATATGGAGGTTCCCAGGCTAGGGGTCGAATTGGAGCTGTAGCTGCCGGCCTACACCGCATCTCACAGCAATGCAATGATCCGAGCCATGTCTGCGACCTACACTACAGCTCATGGCAATGCTGAATCTTTAACCCACTGAGCGAGACCAGGGATCAAACCTGAATCCTCACAGATGCTAGCCAGATTCGTTTCTGCTGAGCCACGACGGGAACTCCTAATGTCATGCTTTTACAAGAGTCCAGGCAGAGCCCGCCTGCCCGCCTGCAGCTCTCACAAGCGTCCTCTCTTAACAAATCTATTTTTTGCCCATCAAAAAAAAATAAATAAATAAAAAAAAAATAGAAGTCCAAATGGTAAGTGCAAGTGTTCAGAAGACAATGTTAAAGAACCCAGGAGGCTCCATAGCTGCACAGATTCCGTGGGATGGCAGATGTGAGGCCCCGGGCCGGGCCAGGCCAGCCCGCAGCGCAGACACAGCCCCTCCGAGGGGTACTCGCCATCCACTGTCACTCAAATTGCCAGCCCGGGGACTTCATCCTCTAGGAAACTGTCATTCTCCTCCGAAGTGTCTGTCGGTGTCCCCAAGACCCCCTTCCAGGCTCTGTCATTTGCAGAAGGACTCAGCCTGTAGCTGTCCTCACAGCTGGGATCTGGGTCACACAGCACAGAGTCGGCAAAGGGCGGACGTGCAGGTGGAGCCCAAGGAGCAGGGAGGAGCCCAGCGTCCTGCCCAGGAGTCACCAGGACGGACACGTCCAACGCTCAGCGATGGGCTCACCCGTGAGAGGCCGTCCACCGGAGCCTCAGGCAGGAGCGCGTACCAGGGCTGGGCACCCGAACGCCAGCCGCCAGGGAGCCAGCGCCCCACACAAGCCACAGGGCGGTACGGGCTGGGCCCAGAGAGCCCCCAGCAGTGGGGGGCGGTGGGATCCTCAGAATGCTACGGCCCAGAGGCCGGGGCCCAGCGTGCTGCAGCCAGGCCAGCATGCTGACTTCCCCAGCCAGGGCCTCCCCGGGGCCTGGTCCGCATCCCTCGCCGTCTGCTCGGCCCATGGGAGTCTTGTCCGCTGCCGGGGCCCGGCTGCTGACGCCCCGAGGGGACTCCACGGAGCCCCCTCCCGAGGATGGGGAGGGCAGCCCAGAGCCCCGTTGCCGTTTCCTGAGCACACACCCGGCAGGCAGAAGGTCCCCAAGGGGGGGCAGAAACAGTCCCTGGACCCCACCCCATCCCGGCACCTGGGCCCCCTCCCGGTGTCAGAGTGCCCCCCCGACAGGAGGCAGCCCTGCCTTGGACCACCCGTTCCTCTCCCCGGGGGTCGGATGATGGATCGAACTAAACTCTTTTAGTTCTAATACTCTTCGAGCCTTTTATTTTATTTGGGGGTCAAATTAGATGAGAAGAAAGCCTTGTCTGTGTAACAGTCACCTCTGAAAGAAAAGGCGAATTAAATGATTCCTGTGAGGCTGCGTCTCTTTTCACGTAAGAAACACAATTTGTACAGAGCGTTTCCTGCCCAGGACCAGCCCTGCCTGCTGAGGCTGGCTCGCTCAGGCCCGGGCTCACGGTGCCCGCGGGACGGTGTCTGGTGGGGGGTGAGCTGGTGTGTCCGGCGGGGGTGGTGAGCTAGTCCGGGAGTGTGTGGGCTAGTGTGTCCGGGGTTATGAGCTAGTGTGTTAGGGGCGGTGTGGGCTAGTGTGTCCGGGGTGTGAGCTAGTGTGTCCGGGGTGTGAGCTAGTGTGTCGGGGGTGTGAGCTAGTGTGTCGGGGGTGTGAGCTAGTGT